>APFE030917428.1:75628-142320 GCA_000404065.3 Pinus taeda | reverse complement strand
CCATTTGGAAGTAACAACTGTATTGTCTGAGGTCTGGGAACTACTTCCCAGACATCATTCTCCATAATAGAGTCATACTCTATGGTCATAGCATCCTTCCATACTTAATGCTTGACGACACCTGAGAATGATGAAGGCTCATTTTGTATGATCATGCTCATGATAGTCAGGTATCCCTGATACCTATTAATCCTCTTACTTTGACAAAAGGTTCCTTAGGGTGCAGCATGTCCTTCAGCGTCATCAAGTATCCCCCTAAGCCATGAAGGCCTCTTCCTAGAAGAGGAAGGCTCATGTGGATGAGAATCTATCAGATCCATGGTTTCTTCTACATCAGGCATTGATTCATCATCCTTTTCTTTCGGTTCCCTGGTGTCGGCTTCTTGAGAGCTCCTCAAAGTCGGAAGATTGTTCACCTTGCGGTGAACTTTTCTCCAGGAGTTTTGGAACCCAATGTTTGATGAGGGCATCGATTTTGTACATATACGGCGGTGATTATACTTTCAACCCATAGAAACTTCGGAAGTCTTTAATCATATGGCCCGGTCAGCTTCCACAATCGTGCGGTTCTTCCTTTCCACCACACCATTCTGCTCAGGAGTATGTGGTGTAGTAGTCTCTCTCTTAATGCCAACCTTAGGTATGCCTGAGTGAACCAACTGTAATATATCGGAGGTCTTGCTTTGGCTTGAGGGGAATGGTCCCCTTTTGAGCTTTCCTTTGGCACATCCTGGACATACACCTTCTTTCTCTACTTGGAATTCAGGCATCCCTATTATCATCTATCTTACATCGGGTAGAGCTTTGTAATGAAGGTGGGCAAATCTCCGATGCCAAAGTTCGGACTAAAGAGATGTGTCATAAGACATAACACCTAGCAGACTTCCATCGACCTGATATAATGAATCAACACTAAACCCAAGACTAAAGGCATCTTTAACATTATTTTTCTATATACATACCTTGCCATTGCTGAAGGTAACCTTGTAGCCTTTGTCTTCCATTCCCGAGATGGACACTAGGTTCTTTTTGAGGTCAGGTGCATTTAATACATCCTGGACTTTCTAGCCTTCTTGAATGGTTGTCCTCTTCCTCGATTCCTAGCTCTCCTCTTACCTTTGCTGTTGAATTTGTCATTCCTTTGATTTGCCATTAGAGGGATTTTGATCATCGTCCCGGTGTGAGTCCTTTCTATTGTTTTGACTTCTCCATTTTTCCATTTGTTCTAGGCAGCAGCGGATGCATTTGACAATATTGCCTCTCACATGATCCAACACTCCTTGATTCTCAAGGGTTATATCAATAGAAATCTTCCATCTATGATAGTTAGCTTCTCACAGAGCTTGTCTTCAGCAGGAAAGAGTGTTGAGGATCCCATAGTTCTTTTAGGATAGCCTTGCCAATCTTCTCTTTGATGACGCTCTTGCTCTTGCTCGGGCTTTGTCTTCACCTCAGCTCTGATACCATGTTAAATTATGGTATGTTCTATGCTTGTAACAGTTTACTTCTTTTTCTTATTATATTCCACAAATTAGCAATCACAGATATATAAAGTAAAGTGCAGATAGAACATTAAACGATCGACAGAAAACAAGCCAAGACAAGAGACACAAGATGCGGCGGCTAGCCAGGGACAAACCCCACAATGTGTGGGGAAACCCTTTGATCAAATCTTATTTTATCTTCAATAATTCAGTAGAGAGAAATAGTACATAAATCTGATTCATATCAGCAGTAGCAAACCCTAGATCAACAGCATCAACATTAGCAGCTTCATTATCAAACTAGGGCAGACTATATCTCACAAACCGACCATCGGATTGACTTCATTCCACCACCAAAAGTTTTGGCTTCTAGAGGAGGTTCAGATGAATCTACAGTGCAGTTCCAAAGAGGATATCTTCTAGGCCTCGCAAGTCAATCTTTACTTCTGCAGTTGCAACGTCAGTTTTAGCAGTTTCCAGCTTCAAACTAGGGCAGTCGATATCTTGCAAACCGTTCATCGGATTCACCTCATTCCACCACCAAAAGTTGCAGCTTTCAGAGGAGGTTCAGATGAACCTACAGCACAGTTCCAAAGAGGAGAACTTCTAGGCCTCGCAAGTCAATCTTTACTTCTGCAGTTGCAGCGTCAGTTTCAGCAGTTTCTGGCTTCAAACTAGGGCAGTCGATATCTTGCAAACCGTTCATTGGATTAACTTCATTCCACCACCAAAAGTTGCGGCTTTTAGAGGAGGTTTAGATGAACCTACAGTGTAGTTCCAAAGAGGAGATATTCTAGGCCTCGCAATTCAATATTTACTTCTGTAGTTGCAGCTTCAAATTCAGCAGCTTTCGGCTTCACATGTGTGAGAGAGAGAGACCCATTTCAGTGCAGTAGAGAGGAGACTCATATATGTGCAGTAGAGAGAGAGAGATGTGATGAGATGAGTGAGTCCAAATGAGGAAAATTCCTCTTATATTTATACACAACGTTGGTGGGTGAATAGATGCGACTGTTGGGCTTCTGAGGCTACATGAGTTGTAGGTCAGCTTGATAATATTTCCATAATCAAAATAAATTCATATCTCCATGACTACTTATCGGAATCAGATGATCTTTATATCAATCCTACAACTCTCGACGAGAGGAATTTAATAAAAATATTATCAGCCATGAATAAGATGACACACATGAAGTTTTGCCCTGGTTGCCAATTTTAACATTTGTCCATATTGATAAAGAAAATAGAACAAAGCTTGAGGCAAAGTCAAATAAATGTACCTTTATTGGATATGATGTTAATGATTTTGGTTATCACTTATATGATTACGAAAATCACAAAATCATTAGGAGCAGAGATGTAATATTCAATGAAAAGGTCTTGTATAAGAATCAATTGCAGGAAAAGAAACAAGAAAAGGAAAACAAGGAATATGCAGTTCTTGATGAAATCACTGAAAAAGTAAAGGTGCCTGAAAAATAATAATAATCAACAACCACAACAACAACAACCATCACAACTACAAAAGGCACCCCAAACACCTGAAAGTGGTGTTAGAAGATCTACCAGGATATGTAGACCCCCTGAACGATACTCTCCTTCATTATATTATTTATTGTTGACTGATTTTGGTGAACCCGAATGTTATGAAGAAGCAATGTAGGTTGAAAGCAGGAAGAAGTGGGAGGTAGCCATGGAAGAAGGGATGGACTCCTTAATGCATAACTAGACTTGGCACTTAGTTAGGTTCCTACAGGAAAAACTACATTGAAGAATAAATGGGTTTACAGGCTGAAGGAAGAAGATGGAGGAAAACAAAGGTACAAAGCTAGACTTGTGGTGAAGGGGTTTGCACAGAAGGAAGGTATTGATTTTGATGAAATATTTTCTCCTGTTGTTAAAATGACTTCAATTAGAACTATTTTAAGTCTAGTAGCAGTTGAAGATTTGCATCTTGAGCAGTTATATGTAAAGACAACTTTTCTCCCTGGGGATTTGGAGGAAGAGATATATATGTAGTAGCCACAAGGATATAAAGTGAAAGGGAAGGAGAAGCTAGTGTGCAAGTTCAAGAAGAGATTTTATGGCTTAAAACAACCTCCAAGGCAGTGGTATCTAAAATTTGACAAGTTTATGTCTGAACAAGGTTATACTAGATGTCACTCTGATCATTGTGTTTATCTAAAAAAGCATAATGATTGCAGCTATATTATTTTGTTATTGTATGTAGATGACATGCTTGTTGCAGGGTCTAACATGCAGGAAATAAATGTGCTCAAAAGAAAATTGGCAAATTCATTTGCAATTAAGGATTTGGGCACTGCAAAACAAATCCTTGGTATGAGAATAACTAGAGACAAGAAAAATCGTAAATTAACATTGTCTCAGAATGAGTACATACAAAAGGTGTTGAAAATATTTAATATGCACAATGCAAAACCAGTTAGTACAACTTTTTCTAGCCATTTCAAACTTAGTAAGGAAATGTGCCCAAAGACCCAAGAAGACATGGATTATATGTCTAAAGTTCCATATGCATCAACAGTTGGAAGCTTAATGTATGCAATGGTCTGCACAAGGCCTGATATTGCACATGTAGTGGGAGTTTTAAGCAGGTACATGAACAATCCAGGAAAGGAACATTGGATGGCTGTGAAATGGATTCTCAGATATTTGAAAGGTACCATAGATCAAGCATTATGCTTTGGTGGTTCAAACATTTCTCTACATAGATATGTTGATGCAGATATGGTAGGTGACAGAGATAACAGGAGGAGCACTACAGGATATGTATTTACGGTTGGTGGAACAACTATCAGTTGGGTTTCAAAAATCCAAAGTGTTGTTGTACTTTCAACGACAGAAGCAGAGTATGTTGCTGCTACAGAGGCCAGTAAAGAAATGATTTGGTTACAAAGGTTTATGGGTGAATTGGGTAAGGAGCATGATATGGGCACATTATACAGTGATAGCCAAAGTGCCATTCATCTTGCAAAGAACTCAACATTTCATTCCAAGACTAACACATATAGCTCAAGTACCATTTCATACGATCAATGTTGGAAGATGGAGAGTTGAAGCTGGAAAAGATACACACTAGCCAAAATCCTGCAGATATGCTAACAAAAGTTGTAACCAGAGAGAAACTGAGAATATGCTCAGTTTCAATTGGTCTTCAAGGATGACGACGAAGATGAGAAACAGCCAGGTCCAAAGAGGATTCATTGTCCATCAAATGAAGCAGCGGTGGAGTTGATACAATCATTCTCCAAGTGGGAGATTGTTGAGTATGGAGCATGATTGTTTAGAGGTCTTTGTTTCAGCTAGATGTATACCCTAGGAAGTTTGTACACCCCTCCATGCAGGGGGGTGTGGGGGGGACTTGTCCCCCCCACAGGGGTTCGAGGGGGCCGATCCCCCCTAGCTGGGGGGTCCGGGGGCTAGTAGTCTCTCGGCGGGAGTTTCAGGGGCAGCGCCCCTGAAGCTAAAACTAGATGTAAAATTGCCTTGTAAAAGTATAGTAATTTCTAGTCAATCTAGGTCGTTCATTAGGCATATGATCTAACAGTAGAACTTATGTTTAGTTTAGGGTTTTTTGCCCTAGAAGGCAGCCCCTCTCTTTGTATGAGGGAATTGTATTTGAGGATGTGTAATAGATGTGTATTCTCCGAGCGAGAAGCAGAGAGGTGAGACTGTGAGAGAAAATAGAGGATATTACAACGGATCTGCTATAGGTTGTGTCTTTTCATTTTGCTGTATAATAGAAAGGAAGGACTGGATGTTCGTGGTGGACGTAGCCAAAATTGGGTGAACCACGTGTATCTGTGTCTCTCTTGTTTTATGCGTTTTCTATGTGTATATTTCTGCAATATTGTATGTGTTCCATTGCTCCGTAATATATAATTTTCTAACAAAGGGAAGTTCCATTATGACATCACCCAACTTCCTACCTCTAGTTAAGGAAGTGGGGCCTACAACTGAGACTTATTGACTACAAACTGACATCTCACAAGGACTACAGATCACCCAGGAGCTGAAGAAACACCTTAGGTGGTAAATCCTTGAGCTGAAACTTTGTTTCAGTGCCCTAGAAGCCAAACCATAGCCTTGGCACTCCTTGCATGCGGTTGAAGGCCTCTAACTGTAATCACAAGCCTTGATCCATGCGGTTGTGACCCAAAATTGTTTAGTTCAAAGCTTTCCGTCCAGAGATTTGAGCCACAATTCTGGGCCAACTTCCAGACCACTGCCAAGAACTTCGTGAGACTTTCCAAATTGAAAAATGACTTGAAGATACTGCTAATCATACAAAACTTGAACAAGGACTTGACATAACCAGGCCTAACCATGATAGTTATTTCGTCAAACATATGGTGAACATGTAACCTAAAGATCATGAATGTGTATCTGAACATAGGATTTTGAAACTTATATGAGAATCAACAAGAAGGTATAATGTCATCTCATAATAGTTGTAATAACATTTGTTAGCCCATGCATTCATTAACCATTCTTCAACTAATCAAAACATAACAAGAGCCATAACTAGAACATGTTGTGGACCCATGCTTATAACCAACATATAACTTGAATATTAATCATGATAGAACAACCATCAAATCACCATAATAGCATGTACAAATGCTGATAGATTCCATAAGAAAATAACTGTTATTAACTTATGCAAAATTCAACCAAGTCAGGGACATTCATGTACTGCTCGACCATAGATTGAGCTGAACCAAATCTTTCTTTATGCCAATCACCCCCATGCCATATTCCAAGAATGAATGTGAGAGATCAAGATATAAACAACTAGGAATTTTTGGAGATTAAACCTCCTCCACCCTCAGGCTACCGCGATCCTGCCAAAATAGTCAAGAGATCACAATGCCCCAAAAAATCTTGGATGCCTAATAGTTTCTTCACCAATACCTTGAGGAATTTTCTTGTCTCCACCCACTTGTTGAGGGATTCATGGATATTAAACCACCTCCACCCCCAACCCTTGGGATTTTTCCTGAGACCACCTCACCTGGTTACACAACCTTCTGGAAATCCAAAGGTCAACCAAACAAAAGAATCCCATCACACCATGGCTATCTAGAAATGGAAAGGCAAGACTGAAACCACTGTCACACTTGACAAAATCCATGCCAATAACAACAAAATAACCAAATACACAAATGCATGTACCATGCATTCACAAATTAGTTAGGAAATTACACATGCAACATGTTACTTGTAAGTCTTCTTGTTGAAGTTGCTTGATCCAACCTTCCTTACTTGTCCTTTTCTTTCCTTTTCCTTCCTTTGCCTTGCTTGCTAGCTTTCTCTTCTTGGTGCCCTTCTCTCTATTTCTCACTTGATCCAAGCTAGAACTAACAAAAATCTCAACCAGCCAAAGATGTGAACTGATTCTCAGAAGCCTTTTTATCATTGAGGCATCTATTTTCGTCAATTTTCTCTATTTCTCCTCTCATACAAATCTATGACCCTTCATCTCCCTTTTCCACATTTTCCTTTATTTTCAGAAATAAAATACCAATTAGTGCATCTTTTCTATTGCCAATTCCTTTTCCAAATTCCTTATCCATAATAAACCGAAAGTGAAATCCACTATGATGTTTTGCCCAATATTCAGCTTGGAATACATGTCCCATGACCTTGGTCTTATATTGTCTTTATTAACTTTATTACATGAACTTTTAACCCAGGGCTATTACAATGTACTTGGGATGTAACATAAGATCACCAAAAGGATTTCCATTCACATATCATACTATGAGTAATGTATGGAATAATATGACCTAGATTTCATGCACTTGGTATGTAATAAGCTTAGCTCACAAAATTTAGCTTTGATCATCTATTCATTCCATACATTAGAAATGGTATCAAAAATTTTCAATAAAATCATACTTACAATCCAATATGCATGAAATAATCCAATCTTTGATCCAAAGTGAATTCTCCAAAGACTAGAACAAATGCTTAAGGCAAATTTCACTCCACATATCACATTTTTCCTATTAGAGCAAGAGGTTGGATTCTCTGAAGGAGGCCGAGTTCAGAAGTCCAAGTGATGATGATAAAAAAAATGATATTCTCCTTTATTTATATGAGGAGTAACAATGTCTAATTAACCTAAAGGCCCTAAGTCTCAATTAAAATTTACAATCATGAATTGGGTTAGAAGCCAACCTACTAGCTTAGACCAAAAACGACATGATTTTCCCACACATGTGAACCATGGGGCTACAAATGTTGAAGACATCCATCTGTTGAGCTATTTTGGGCATGCATTGAGGCTTTTGAGTTCCAATAAAGGTGTATAAGCCTCTAAAAATCACCCTATAACAGTTCGTCCTCAGGTTTCTGTCAATATCCCTTTGTCAACCCCAAATCCAACTTGGGGCACTGAAGGTGGTCTCATGGGTCTACAAATGGCGAAAGTGTTAATATCTTCTCCAACGTTGAGGGTTTCCAAGGTGGTTCTATCCCTCCCATGTCTTAAAGTGTGAGACAATTTTCATTTGGGTCATAGATTAGTTGCCATCCCTCTCAAAGTGTTAATTCCATCCTATGGGCATGCTGGGTCCATATGCATCATCCCAAAAGTCGTCAAATGCAGGGAAAGTGACAAGATGTTGTGGGTGTTACATGTGCCCAATGGTGTGGGCGATGCTCTTTTCTACTTGGAGTCCCATGGCTCTCAATGCTTCACCCATGGGTGTCAATATGCTTCTCTGGAGGCTTGGATACCTATGGAACCTCCTGAAAATCTCAATATAAAGTATAGTGAAAGCAACCAGTCATCAAAGAAAATAATAATTTTGCATATAAGTGAACCAAGCATGAATGTAAATGACTACTTAATACTTCAAATGAGTTTTCCCTTCCAAATTTGGGGTCTTGAACTCGCAATGGTGTTTCCTCCCTAGGTAGGAGTGGTTAATGGACAACCATATTGTTGGAAAACATAACTAGTTTCGGCCTTCATGATTGTCATTGTACTCATATCATTATGTATATCTTATGATACAAGCAAAAGAAATAAAAATATTCTTTTTCAAGCATGGGCTTCATGCTCTATTTTATTGTTCATCTAAGTCAAGCATACATTTCATGCTCCTAGGGTTTGTCGAGTCAAAATAATATTTGTCATGAGTAAAGAGAGTCGTTATTATTTGTATAAGACCCATTTGAGCAAGTTGTAACATGTAAAAGATCTTATTTTGAGTCTAGAAAGTCAAATTGACCTCCAAGACCAAGTCAACCCTCCTAGTGAAAAGTCGGCCTATAAGAGGCCTATTTGACCTCATGAGAAAGGTATATAAAGGAAGGAATTTTGATCAATTTGGACACTTCACACGTTTAATCTGCAAGAAGAAAAGAAGAAGATCTAAAGTGAAAAGTCTAGGAGAAAAGGAGAAAGCCAAAACAAAGGAAGGATACCAAAATTTGATATTTTCTACCCACACGTGTGAAATTAGAGTTTTTGATCTATGTTATAGGAGGTCTAGAATTGCAGGTTCGAATTGTAGGAGGCCAATAATTGCAAGTCTGAACTGCGAGTTTGAAGTAGAGGATTAAAATTGTGATTGGAGCATATTTAACTTTCATTGACTGGAGACTTTGACTTGTTGAAGGAAGGATTTCTTGGAGGTTTGACTTGGTGCTTAGAGGAGGTCTTCGCTTTGGTCTTTGTGTCTAAGATTTCTCATATGTATTGATTCTATAATAAGAGAATAAGTTATTTCTGGGGTTTCCCCTTGGAGGGTTTTTTCCCTAGATTGGAGCCTATATTTTGTGTTTATTATATTTATGGTTTATGCTCTTGATAATTTTTTAATGAAGATAATCTAATAAAGAACAATAAGAAGCTAACTAAAGATCACAAGCAATTATTAAGGTGAAGGATAATTGTCTCAATAGCTGCCCTACTTGATTCTCCAACATGGTATCAGAGCTAAGGTGAAGAAGAGAAGGAAACTTGAAGATCATCTCGTTGGCATAATAAAAGGTTACTTGTCAAAGGGAATCATTTTCTAAGGACACAAGGAAGAGCATAAGGAAGAATCTGATCTCAAATTTAAAAACCTCAAATTTAATGAAATGTGCAACTTGTCACTAATTCACAACAAAATAAATGACAATAATAAATCATGCAAAGAATATCGACACTAGAATTTATAACGAAGTTCGACTTATCTCAAAATCCTACATCTTCGAGCTCAGTCTTCAATGGGGAGGTCTATTTATTAAAATTTTAAAGGCATCAAAGTTTATCAAAATTACATCAAATATAATTATTATTGGTCCTGCTGTGTTATACTTGACCTTAGGATTCCAACGCAACTAACGACACTAAGAAAGGCCTCCTAGAACTCCTGGAATATGCTTCCAAAGTTTTGCTATGTCATTGGTATTCTTTGCATAAAATTGACCTTGCTGCATAAAATTTGAACTTGTCCCTCTTTGGAATGTTGGCAATATTTTATAATGGTGTGGGGGAGGTTGGCAGATCGAGCTGCCTCCCCATACTTTGTTCTACATTTGATACGTGATAATGTTTTCGATATGGTTTAACAGCCATATCCCACATAATAATATACCACATACCATGAACCATAACACAAACATATATCTATATATAAATATGGTTCCTCTACCCTCGTGCTCATATGGTTACCAATGAAACCCACATAATTCAACCCATCTGTTTAAAGTTAAATGAAAAGGTTTTAAAACCCATATAATATAATGTGACCAATATTTAATAATGTGGCATATGCATCAAGGTTTTGATGTGGCCATGTACCGGGCTAGTCATATCCATTGCCAAAACATTAGGTAGCTATTACCGTGGGGCTATCGGGGACCTTTTAATATTACAACAAACTCGTGGTCTAACAATTAAGTTTTTATATTGTTATGCTGAAGTTTTGTTATCAAATTCCATTATTGCTGGTTAGATGCACCAAGCTTTTGACCAACCTTTGGTGTAGTTACTGAGGTGACAACTCACCCATCTAGTCAATAATACATATGTCACGTCAGTTGTATGCACTAACACGTGGAAGTCAACTTTTAACTTTGACATTTTTTTAACTTTTAACTTGAAACTGCAATTTCTCCCTCATATGAACTCAATTTTTTCTTGTTCAAGTTGCGTTGGATTCATTTTTTTCGAGCTCTATGCAACATTGCTAGCCTTGCTCAAATCTGAGAGATTTGATTTTTTGGCCATTTTTTTCGAAAGACCTCATCATCTTAAGAAGGATCAAGCTCTCATTGAAGGAAGGTTGGTTACTACATCAAAGCTCTCATTGAAGGCCTCATCATCTTAAGAAAGGAAAGTCTTTAAAGTCTCTTGAAGATTCTTGAAAGTATCAAGATAGTTTAAGGCATTATCAAGAAGGACACTTGGTTGACAAGTAAGTTCCATATTGTCTTTCATGTCTCAACCTATAGATCAAAGGGCTAAATTTTGCAAGGAAAGCAACAAGCTTGTTGGACCAACAAACTTCCTAGCATGGAAGAAGAGGATTGATTTGGTACTCGCAGAAAATGAAGTCAAGGAATATGTTCTTGGAGAAGTTACTGTACTAGACAAAGAGAAGACTCAATAAATAGAAAAGTACAAGAAGGGATAAGTGAGGGCACAAAGGATTCTTATTGAATCTATAAAGGATCATCTCATTCCCTTTGTTTTCGATTTGAGTACATTTAAAGCTATGTATGATAAATTGGTGAAATTGTACTCTATAAGTACATCTGGTCAAAAAATATCCTTGAGGATTCAACTATATAGAACAAGGATATCAAAGAATGAAGATATGGCCACATATCTTATGAGGATCTCATAATTAAGGGACCAATTGTAGGGACTTAGGAAAGTCATCTTCGATTCAACGATGATCACATGTGTCCTAAATGCTTTGCCACCTAAATGGAGCAGTTTTGTAACTAGTGTATACTCAAAGAAATGAAACTACTCCTTTTGATGAACTATGGGCTCAATGTGTCTTGGAAGAAATAATGTTAAAGGCAAAGGATGACACCGAATCAAATAAAAAGTCTCAAGATTTTGTTGTAAAATACAAGAAGAAGAAAGGGAAGTTTGGAAAGTCCAAATGAAAACAAGTTATGTCCAAGATTCAATGCTCTCGATGCAATGAGTATGGACATTTTAAGAGGGATTGTCCAAACAAAAAAAAACAACAAAAGGAAGGAAAGGAGTGGAGCTCACATAACTGAAGAAAAGGAAGAAGATGAAAGGAGCGGAGCTCACATAACTGAAGAAAAGGAAGAGCTGAAAGGAGAAGATACCAGGGATCTTTACCATTGAAGGATCTCTATCTCTATCAGGTTCATTTGCAAATTGTCTTTCTTTTATTAGAAAGTAGAAAGTAGAGTAGCATGCATCGTTGCATTCTCTAGAAGAGTCTTGGTTTTTGTAAAGCATGACATCATAAAAGGAAGCATATGATAGTAGAGGAATTATAGTATACATGATAAAATTACTTTAGAAGAAGTCATCTAGATGAAAAGAATGAGAAAATTTGGACCATATTGCACATCATAGTTCATCCAATTATTTTCTAACATAATGTTAGAAGTAGTCATCTTGCAGAAAGGACCATCAAGATCCTCCAATAAGAATCACCATTTAGGGAAGTTTATTTAAAAGAAACATTATGACTTGACTGTATTCCATATAGTATGGAATCAATGATCTTGAAAGATGAAGGGATGATGATGACCAAGTTACAAGGTAGAATTGAAGTTTTTCTCCTCTTAAGAAGCCTAAACTTATCTTTGATAAGGATAGGAGCAAGCTCATCCAAAGAAATGATGGCTAGATGGTTGTATGGAAGTAAAGGTGTACATATTTTTAAGTAACTCTTCTCTAGAAGGTAGAATTCATATCTACAGGAATCTTGTTGAAAGAGTTGGTCGTAAAAATGTGGTCGAGAAAACTTCCTTATGGTTACTTAATGCTTAAAAAACGAAGTTTGGTATGCTTGGGAATGGCTAAAGATCAATACTCTTCCATAAGATAGCATGACTTAGACATGATATTGATCAACATCAAATATTGTTTACTGAAGAAAGAAAGAGAGTTGATAATGAAAACTCCAAGGAAGAATATATTTTAGTTTGCTCCATGGAAACTTTGATTAAAATCAAAAGCATGGAAAAGGATTTTCGTATAATATGGAGATGAACCACAAGGAAGGACGTTGATCTAAAAGAAAATAAGTATGCAAAATCTGATATCTTGACAAAAACAAATGCATCATGATGAGGTAATTATTATATTGATATTTTTGGTATTGGTTATCTAGTTTGTATATAGTTTTGCTACTTGGAATAATGTTTCATAAATTCGTATTGACAATTTAGGCTAATGTATCTGCAACTATTTGTTTTGAACTCAATTCAATAAATACATGGATAGAGTGAATGCATTTTGTAATCCTTGAAGGAGTATATGGTCAAGATGTTTACATCATCTTGGGATTAAAAGGTAGTTATACAAGAAGATAACTTGATATTCATGCTTCAATAACAATGAAGATCACTTCATGATTAGAGGGAGCTATGATTAGCTCTACCTCAATTAGCTAAATATAATGCCTTTGATTGATGATGACTAGAGGAAAGTGATATGAAAGGTTGATGGCTTGAATCCTTTCACAGATTGAAGAAAGTTTGGCTCCATTATAAAAATTCAATATGATGAGATGCAAAGGAAATGAGGAGCCATGCAACTACTATTTGAATATCTCCATGAAGAACTAGTAGCTGATGAAGACAAGCTAAAGAGCTTGTGGTTATGTCTTCCCAATTTAAAGGAAGTAAGGAATATCCTCTATGTTTGAGAGGGAGTAAGGAGTCTCCTTAAATGTTGAAGAAGGAGCAAGGATCTATTCTCTAATCAAAAGGGAATAAGGATCACCTCTCTGATTGAGAGGGAGTGATGTTAGACATAATATTCTCCATGTGTCATGCACTAGACCAGGACTAACAGTTGTAAGTCTTAGTGAAGGCATTAGGATAGAGAATGGCGGATTGGATAAGAATTTGTTAGACTGATACTCCTTGACAATAGAGAATTAAAGATAGGAAGTTGACTGACACACTTTGAGGATTGGACACGTATCCAAGGTAAGAGTGGTCGAAGACGACTGATATTATTTTAGGATTGGAAATACAAGAAAATAATTATCCGAAAAGGACATACCTAGTGGACATCTGGATGGGGAATGTGCCTTAAGAGGTAGTGTGGTGTATCACATATATCCTCTTAGTATTATGCCCTAATATAAATAGATCTTGACAAGTTAAGGACTTACTATGTTGAAAATGTTGCTTATGATGTTGATGCTTTAATATGGCTTATCGATTCGGCTCTTCTTATGATAACTCTCCAGTTTGAGAAAATCCTTGTACTACTTGTACAATTATGAATACCTCCCTAGTTAAGAGGGAGTGCTGGAAAATGTAACTAGTTTCAGTCTTCATAATTGTCATTGTATTGATGCCATTATGTATATATTATGTTACAAGAAAAATAAGAAAGAAAAATATTATTTTTAAGCATGGGTTTCATGGTCTATTTGATTGGTCATCTAGGTCAAGCATGCATTTCATTCTCCTAGGTTTTTTCAAGTCAAAAGAATATTTTTCATGAGTAAATATAGTCATTATCATTTGTATAAGACCCATTTGGGAAAGTTGTAACATGTAAAAGATATTATTTTTGAGTCTAGAAAGTCAAATTGACCTCCAAGACCAAGCCAACCTAGAAGAGGCCTATTCAACCTCATGAGAAAGGTATCTAAAGGAAGGAACTTTGATCCATTTGGATACAATTCACAAGTTCGATCTACAAGAATAAAAGAAGAAGATATAAATCAAAATTTTTGGGACAAATGAGAAAGTCAAAACGAAGGAAGGAGACCAAAATTTGATCTTTTCTACCCACATGTATGAAATTAGGTTTCTGATTTGTTGCAGGTCCAAGATGTAGGTACGAAATGCAAGTTTGAAGTAGAGGGTCGAATCTGTGGTTGGAGAATATTTGACTTCCATTGAATTTGAAGAATTTGACTTGTTGAAGGAAGGATTTCTTGGAGAGCTGACATGGTGCTTGGAGGAGGTCTTGCTTTGGTTTGTGTCTAGGATTTCTCATTTGAATTGATTCTAAAAGAAGAGAAAATTTCTTTGTAACAAACCCTACTTAAAGTTTCATGTAATAAAGGATAATAAAGGAAAAATAAGACCAAGTTCATGGGACACATATTCCATGCTAAATGTTGGGGAAACACCTAGTGGGTATCACTTGTGGTTTAATAATAGCTATGGAAATTGGTAAAGGAAAAGAAGCAATAATTGACGTTTAATTAAGGAAATAAAGGAAAATACGGGAGAAGGAAGGTGAAGAGACATAAATTTTCATGCAAGGAAATTAGAGGAAAATGAAGAAAAAAGGGAACATCAATGATAAAGAGGCATAAGAGAAATAATTCACAACTTTTGTTATTTTTAGCTTGGATCAAATAAGAGAGAGAGAGAGCTCCATGATGAGAGAGAAAGCAAGGACAAGCAAGGGCAAGCAAAGGACATCAAAGGGAAAGTAAAGGAAAGCAAGGGAGCACAAGGAGAAGCTTGGATAAACAAATTCACTAAGAAGATATTGTAGGTAACAAGTTGCATGTGTGATTATGTTATGAAACCAGATCACAAAATAGAAGAAGAAATAGATCAACAACTTCAAAATAAGCCTCTTCGAGGGGGAAACCTCCTTTACATTACACAAATGGACAATTATTGGATGATACAAATGAAATGACCTCGTTTCTATATATATGAGTCTAAGGGGTCACAATATAATTAGAGCCGACATAACAATAATATTGTAAGGGCACAACAATAAAAATAGTGGGCTCCTATGGGGCACAATAATAACAATATCGGGATTACATGGGAACAACAATACAATAAAGGGGTTGCAATAATAACAATAAGGGACTACACTAATAGTATAGGGACCAAACATGCCCCTCTCCCTCAAAAAGTGTTGTCCTCAACGTTTGAGCAATTCTAGATGCTTCTGTATAAAATTCTCATCCTCCCACATGAAATCTTCACTGGGTAAGTTCTTCCACTTGATGAAATATTTTGAAATTGATTGATTTCGTAGTTGTTGGGTTCTTGTTTCCATGATTGCTTTAGGTTCCACTATGATTTTTCCTTCCCCATAAAGTTTCGACAATATTGTTTGAACTGGGAACTTTTCAGCTATAACCTTCTTTAAGCATGAAACATAAAAAACTAGGCGCACCCGGGAAGATGTAGAAAGCTACAATTTGTATGCCATAGTACCAATATTTTGCAACACCTTGTAAGGACCATAGTATTTTGGTTATAATTTATTATCCTTCTTAGCTTGCTTGAGGGACATTTTTTTTTATGGTTGTAGCCATAAAAATACCCAGTCACCTACATCAAAGCTTATTTCGTTGCGATGTTGACCTACTTGTTGTTTCATTCGATTCTACACTGAAGTGGGGTTATCCTTTAAAAGTTTGAGAAATTTTTGTTGATTCTAGATGTGATCTTTCACTACTTTAACCCTAGAATTTTCTCTTAAACATGATGTGATGGATGGTGGATGATATCCATAAAGTTCCAATGCATTACAAGATATGGTCAGATTGATTTCTTCTTTCTCTAGGGTTGGTTCCTGGTGTATATCCTCTTCTTTTGACATTTCTTGATCCTTCTCTTCCTCCTCTTCACAATTTATGTAAATTAATTTCTTCTTAGCAGACTTATGACCTTTAGTGTATTTTCTATCACAATTGTAACAAAGCCCTTTTGCTCTTTTTTCTTCCAACTGTTGTGGTGTCAACCTTGTAGGTTGTGGAAGACTAGGAGCAACAACACTTCCATCTTTATAGTGATAAGTGGTAGACTTCCTTGTTGCCATAATTTCACTTTCAACTTTTCTAGCCACCCTGAATGCCTTCTCCAATGAATCAGGTTCCCAAAGATAAACTTCATGTTGGATGTTATCATTTAAAGTCCCTATGAAGACATCAATCCTATGCTTCTCTAGAATATCATTTACCCTTATATTCAATTTTTGGAAGTCCTCAATGTGCTCTGCCATTGAACCCTTTTGTTTGAGATTTATCAATTGACTAAAGAAAGCATTTCTCTTTGTATCCTCATAATGTGATATCATTTCCTCCATAAAAATTGACCAAGTGACCATTTGTTTACAAGAGCAAAGTGATCGATACCATGAAAACTGACTGGGTTCTAAATATAAAGTTGTAATATGTACCTTTTGTGTGTTTTGCACATTATGGAGATCAAAATATTTCTCCATCTGTAGTATCCATGTTATGGGATCCTTACCATCAAACTTCCTCATATAGATATTTTGAACATGGTGGGTCTTCAATCCAACGTTATATTCTATGAAATCATGATTAACCTTTATTTTGTTCTCATCATGATTTTCCCCTACTATCTTTTCGCCATTAGGAAGCCTTTCTTGTAGCATCTTTGTCCCACCTTCCTTCAAACCTTCTATGTATTTCTTCAAATCTTCCATGCCTTTATTCAAATCTACTTCTATACCATCGATACTAGCTTCCATGGCATAAATAAAACTATTTATCTTAGCTTTGATCACATTCTTTAATTCATCCATCTAATTTTTCTTACTAGGTGTTTCTATTTTCTTGATTCAAGTCATTCTTTTTCTTTCCTTTAGGAGCTCGATATTAAATGAGTGTAACTCTATAATTTCAACTCTCCAAGTTCTAAAATTTATTCTTGTGGTATCCCTCTGAATCCTCTATCTAACTCCACAAATCTGATTGAGATTTGATTCTCCAAGAAAGCGTTATGCCCAATCTCCCACGATGGCCTCATTATAGACTGGTTTAGTAGAGAGAACTTGTATGAGTTCCATGTGTCACTGTTTCGACCTTCGGCCTTGAAAATGATACCCAACAAACTACACTCCATCCTCGTTCTGTCACATTTTATGAAATTTCAATCTGATGCTCAAATAGAAAGTTATGATGATTTTCCCATGGTCACCTATTCGATGGAATTTTGGAGCCTGCAAAAACCCTAAATTCCTCGGCTCATATCTCTGAAGATATAGTGAGAAAAGGTCTGAAATTCGAACATGCGGTTCATTGAGATTTTGGCTCAAATGATTTTTAATTTCAACTTCTAAAGCTTCATATCAAAAAAGTTATAGCGAAAATTTCACGATGACCTGTTTGGAGCATCGAAACCCTAAAATCCAAAGCTCTGATTCCAAATGCTATGAAACCAACTCAAAAAATAGAAGAAGAAATAGATCAACAACTTCAAAATAAGCCTCTTCGAGGGGAAAACCTCCTTTAAATTACACAAATGAAAAATTATTGGATGATACAAATGACAAGACCTCATTTCTATATATAGAAGTCTAAGGGGACACAATATAATTAGAGTCAACATAACAATAATAATGTAGGGGCACAAAAATCACAATAGTGGGCTTTTATGGGGCACAATAATAACAATATGGGGGCTACATACACACAACAATACAATAAGGGGGTTGCACTAATAACAATAAGGGGCTACACTAGTAATATAGGGACCTAACAAATTTCTTTGCTGGGATGTGAATGCATGGTACATGCATTTATTTATTTGGTTCATTTACTATCATTGGCATGAGTTTTTCTTGATATGAAAATGGTTTCTATCTTGCCTTGCCATTTCATGGATATCCATGGTGTGATGGGATTCATTCTTAGTTGATATTTGGATTGCTGGAAGGTTTTGGAACCGGGTGAGGTGGTCTTAGGAAAATCCCAAGGGTTAGGGGTGGAGATGGTTTTCTCTAGGAAGCCCTTAATGGGTGGGTGGTGGTAGGAAAATTCCTCAAGGTATGGTGAAAGAATTATGGGACATCCAAGCTTGGCTAGTTTTGTGATCTCAGGACTGTTTTAAGTGAGATCACGGTAGCTTGACAGTGGAGGTGGTTTAACCTCTAGAGATGTCCCTGTTTGGTTATGTCTTGGTTTATCCCATGAGATCCCACATTCATGCTTGGAATATGGCATAAGGGTGATTGATTGGAAGAATGATTTGGTTCAACCCATTCTATGGTAGGATGGTATGAGGAAGTCCCTGATTTGGTTGGCTTTTGCATAATTTAGTGATGAGCCTCCAAATTAGACATAACTTACGACCGATATGACCATCCTTCAACACATTCAACCTCTCTTTTGGCGTTATATGACATATTTTTATCTTGAATATGTTCATTAGGAAGATTAGAGATAATTTTATAGAATATTGTGAGAATACTGGACAGATTATTGAGACTTGAAGGATGAGATAATCTAGGGACTTTATCAAAAGAGATAATTCAGCAAAAGAGAGTACAATGATCCATAACTTTATCTAAGCAACAAAACAACTATGATATCCATGAAACAAATGTAATCATGCTTCAAGATAAAACCCTCATACTGATGGTTGTAATGTGATGTCACAGACTGAGGTCAATTTCTGTATATTGTTTTCACTATGTCAAACACTGTTGAATACTGCTATCATTGAGCGTAAACTTCATAATACAAAAATATCGTCTTTGAGTCTCAAACGTAGGGAGAAGGAGTTGTACGAGTGACTATGGCAGCCCAGACTCCCCCAGCCATTAGTTGAATGTTTCTATGGACCAACTTACCAGATCTGCCAAATATACCTTGGATTTTTCCATGTAGTTACAATGTGTGTGTTTGAGACAACCTGTACACTCTTAGGATCACTCTGTGAGGGCACCCCAGGACCGAAATCTCTAGATCTGCCTTTGAAGTCTTAGACGCTCCCATAAGCCTCTATTCCAGTGTCCAAGGATCTCTGGACACTTTCATGACCACTGTGCACTAGTGTCTAGAGACTAAATGCCCTGTTTTGTGCCAATGTCCAGAAACCAAAAAACCCTAACTTAGAGCAAACCTCACACCTATGATTTTGCACCCCCTTCGAACTCCTTCCGTCGAACCTGTGTGAACCAAGACAAAAGAGAAGAGAATACAACTTGATTGAATGTGTCCAAATGAGCTTGAGGTATCTTATATTTATAGGCTTTTTGAGGGTCCCCTTGGGGTTAAGGCTGACCCAAGTAGTTACACATGTGGTTAGGGCTAACCCATTCCTTAATAGATGTATGAATAAAATAATTCAAAACTCAACATCCGCTTGACCAAATTGGGCAATCTTTAGGTCAATTATTGTCGTCTAGAAAAGAGGAATCTAATGAAATCATCATCTTGGTCATTTGAGCTATCCAAGGTGGAATTTGACCACAGTTGCAAGAATTAACATTCCCTCTTAACTAGGGAGAATACCACCTACCAATGTATGTCCATCAATCAATATTCCATTCTGGTATCTTCAAATGTCATCACATATCACATTTGTTATGTAGTCATCATGCCATGTCCAACTTCAAGTATCTCATCATCTCAAAACATCAATTTACCTCTCGATCTATCTCTTGCTTATTCCTGCCCATCACTTTATTATTCCTGCTCATTTGCTGAGCATTCTTGAATCTAGAAGAAGAAGAATTTGTTACTGGGGGGGAGCTAAAGCTACCACCCTCTATCCATTAGGCTGCTACCTAGATTCTCTATCAGCGGGCTACTACCTGGAGATATCGGCGAGGAATCAGATCTACAACCTGTATCATCATTAGAGAGTATATCATCGAGGAGCACATATCAACCTATAACCACATCAGGGAGTTACTACTCAACCTAGAATCTCATGGGGGAGATACTACTATGACCCCATTTCTAGCAATAGGATATCCAATCACACAGGGGAGTACATCTCAACCTTGGAATCTCATCACGGAGCTCACCCTCAACCCGAAATCTCATCAAGTTATCTCAACTCATCCTATTGCCTAATGATCTTCCCATCAATGACGCTAAATAGTCATGTGGTAGAACACCTGCATGATCATCTCCTTGGGTTGTACACCCGAAGTACACTCTCAACTCGTTGGCTAGATGAGGAACAGTATTCCCAACAAGCTTTTCTTATGGGTATGACACCAATTGGGGTATACTTTGTAGAGACCAGATAGGGGAGTAGCACCCTCAACCCTATGGGTAACGGATAGGGGTCATGCCCTATTGTCCAGAGTTTCCTCAACCCCAGGAGCCCTTCTTCCTCAATTCCTCACTTTGGGAGCTCAATCAAGGGGGAAGAGTTGGCTCAATGTCCTCAATTAGCGTTTCTCTCATCGTACTCATATCCAGTATCAACTTATAGCAGTTGTTTCTTGTTCATATAGAACATCAAATCAAATATCATGTCAAACCATAAATAATCATATAAATCACAAAGGGATACAATAATCATCCTCCCTCTCAAGGAGGTTCCAACTGTAGCTAGAGCTTGTTTCGAACAGTTGCACTATCTTAATATATGAGAGTATCCTGGTCCCAAGTATATATATGGGATTCTTTGTCATCACAATGTACCCATGTCATATCTAGATCATGCTCAAACAACTCTTTAAGGAGCTTCTGTATCCTTCCTCACAATTAGCCATGATAGTAGCATCATGATCAACCTCAGTCATGCTATGGACCTCTCATTCAAGATATCATGGAAAATCTCATACTAAAGCAACATCCAAGTGTGCTTATCAACAATAATCTAAAATCTCAACAATACATCTATGTAGTCACATATCATAGGAGAAATATCTCATTCTCAAAATTAGAAGGATGCTTGGCGACAACTCTATGTAAGTGAAGTAACTCACTCATGACTTCATTCAGGTTCTATGCACATCATATCTATATATCTATATCTATATATATATTTTTGGATGTTAAAAAGAGAATATCCATTCTTTAATCAACAATCAGATTCCATGTCAAGTTCAACAAAATTTAGAACTTCAAATTGGATTATCCAAGGATTTGAATTTTCATTATTCAAAAGCATTTCTAATAGCTATGCACTATAGAATTTCTTTTCCAAATTCCAGAAATCGATCCATCAGGCCATGATACATCATTTCAAGCTTCATAATTTGTCTCTCACTAATTTAGATCATCAGATACTTGTCACCTGTCA
Source organism: Pinus taeda (assembly GCA_000404065.3). Lineage (NCBI taxonomy): Eukaryota > Viridiplantae > Streptophyta > Pinopsida > Pinales > Pinaceae > Pinus > Pinus taeda. Next base: position 120,637 of record APFE030917428.1, on the reverse strand, counting down.
AGAGTAGACCATCAGGTTATAAAACCAAAACCATAATCAAAATCAAAGCCAAACTTCATTAGATAATTGTCAAATATAGACATATCAGGATCAGGGAGCTTGCTTCATGCAATGCTCTAAACATAATGCCTTGCTAAGACAACATAATAAACCTGACATAAATCAATGTCAGACCATTATCAAAGTCATCATTATCATAGTATCAATACTTTCAATCGAGTGACAAGGAGAGTTCATATCAAGTCGTGAATTCATTAATTATCATACCAACAATTTGTCATCAACCTTTCATTATCAATCTGAACTTTATCAAGTCATTTTCATAATCATAACATAAATAATTTCTGTCGCTAGGTGCAAATGCATACACCAAGGTTGTGTCATACATGTTCCAATTTCATGTTGAATCACAACTATCAGTACCTCAATCATTGTGCTAGGAATGAGGAGGCGAATACAAAATCATTTTTCTGAATAAAAATCATTATGCCCATATAGTATTGATATAAGGGAAAATCATCAATCGTCAAGTTAGATCATTAGACATCAAGTCAAATCCAAATTTTCTATCATAGAGAGATATATAGTCAAAGCATATCTCAACCATCAGTTCTAAGTTATTGTCAATTGTCATGACATAACACTAAACACTACTTATATATATCAATCACCCAAATGATGTCAACTCTAGTAGTACAAACATAGTGACACACACACACACACACACACACACACATATATATGTATATGTATGTTCTGGCCACCTGCAAACACAAGTTCAGTTTGCATGTTCATATTATGACAAACATTCAACCTTTTCTAGCTTGCATATCTAGTTTTTATTTGCCACACATCTGAAGGACTGACATTTCCTAGGTGAACATTTGATATCATGCACAATACTACGTTTGATCAACAATTTAACCCAACAACTTCAAAAATCAGATTACAGAGGAAGAATATGCTAGAGACACCTTGATTCAGAGTTTAGACAACTTTAGAAAGATTTAGATGATGGTATATTGTAGTCAAACCCCTTGATGCTCCCTTCATGTTAGAATGGGAGCATCTTTAGCTTCCTAGATGCTACCTGGGCATTAGCGTGCATGCATCCAGGACGTAAATGCCCAATTGTATGCCTACGTCTAGTGCAGAAACCCTAATTTCTGTACAAGCTTAGATCTGAGACTTTGTTGCAGATCAATAATGTCATATGCACATAAATCATACTTCAACAACACATAATGAAAATATGAGAAGGAACCTTGAGAAGATATTCTCCCTCTAACTGGGAATCTACTTCATTCATCTTCATCAATGTAATCAACTTGTCTCTACTAGAGTCAAGCAACAACAAATCTGTTAAATCATACACATATATCTATCATGGGTATCAACATAATGACATAAATCTTTCATCAAAGGTTAGATTCAAAGTCATAAATAGATTAAACAACATCTCTAAGAGATTATGAGTACTATAACACTTTCTATCAAGTCACTCCATCAAGTTAGGGCAACCATAGTTACTCATCTCATCAAGACATGTCCATAGTTAATAAGAGATCTAGATATCAATTTTACAGTAATACTTCTAACATCAAGGTTAACATGCTCTTCATGACCAATAAGATCAAGTTAGGTCATTCAATAAAAATTTACCAAGAAAACAAGAGTGTCAAACTCTCTTTTTTTATGATTTGATCATGCTTATCACAAGAATTATCAACAGACTCAAGTATAGGAGCCAATGAGCTATATTTTTATGTGAAATCCATCATGAAAAGTATCAAGAGTATCATTTACTAGATTTAAGGTGCTAGCCTTTTATATGATTACGATATCCAATAGATAGATGTTATCCAAACATCAATTACATCAATGTATCAACATTAGATAACCTCATATAATTCAAGAAGATCGAAATTTTCAACACCAAGTGCATCGTTTCATCATAGGAAACATAGATCGAAGTCACTTTCATATGCATGTATGAGCCATTAAATAAAGAAAAATTCTTATCATACCTTAGGGCTTACTGATTCAATAATTGAGATACATAATACTATATATACCTTGTGGTATACAAATACTTGTACATCTTCATTAGACATGGGAAACTAGAAGCACTTTTTTCTTCTCATAGTGCCTCTTAACCTTTTCCATATCTATCCATCCTTCCTGCATTTCAAATGATCCTCAGGAAATATCCACTCATCATAGCTCATTAAGGAGGTTAATCACATCCATATACTCAAATACATATGCAAGAAGTACAAACAATAATCATAATAATCAAATCCATGAATCTAAAAAAAAGTAAGAGGCATCATGATTCAAGAAATACTTATCTGCAATGAGAGGTGATCCTTTCCCTCTTGAACCAATCTTTAAGAGCCATCAATGTCCATGGTCCATATACCAATCTTGCCTTTAGTTGTCCAACCAGGTCTGTTAGGGATTATCCCATCTAGGGCTTCATCAAATCCCCCACAAGTGCTTGAGCATATTCACATTGACAACTTGGTTTTTGTTGATGGTGCTGGACCCACTAACATGTCAAGGGGATCTCCCCAGTAAGAAGTCCCAATTAGACCTCAAACCATTTGGTGTAGGAGTCCTAACAGTGGCTCGTAACATAATGCCTTAACCGCGATGTTGCACAGAGGCAAGTAAGATAACTCTGTTAGTAGAAAGGGTGTGATTGATGTAGAGAGTCAAGGAATGTGTACGAGAGGTTCCAACAATTCGAAAGGAGAGGAAGGTGAAGGTGAGTTCCAGGTTGAAAGGGATCCATCCTAACTCAGCTAGGAACACACCACACAAAGGACATGCACAACTTCTGGTGGAGTAGTCCACTCGGATGCGGTAATCACAAAAACCAGGTAAGATAACACGAACAAGACTCACAGATCAGTCTGAGATGAGTGTGACAGTTGATATAGCAAGGTTCATGGGAAAGGTATGTATGATGTCCGACAGAGTAGTCGTCATAAACAGTGACAACATTAACAACATATGCAACACATTAACAACAAAATTCATATAATTGCATACAAATAAGTTCATATACAAGTACATAAGTTAAGAAACATATATCATTAAGGCAACCAGAACAATCCAACTACAATAACAAAATATGCATGAAAATGTGTTGGCTTTTATTATTAAGGAAGTGTAAGTCACAATCATACAATACACCATGTAAACCTGCTAGCCCCAATAGTGGAATGTTACAGCCACATCCGCTTGCTCCTCCAAAGAGATGTACTAGCTCTATGTAGTGGAGAAGCCAAGGTGCATTACAATATTGTCCAAGCATTCTTCAAGATAGTCCCAATAGAAGCTTGGCTGACCAAAATCCTATATAATGAGGTATGAGGGACTATTTATAGCAAAGGGTGGGGTGACCCTTGACATTCCCCTCTCTGATAGTTCAAATACCCTCATGACTCTTCACCTACTCTATGACTGTTACATCCAACTGTTGACACTCGACTTACACTTGACATGACTCAACATTACAATGCACATGTACTCATGTGAGACAACATGGATTGAGTAAGCCTTACAAGACATCCCTGACACTCGGTCTATTATGGTGAGACCAACTCTTTAACATGCTTGTGATGGTGAAGGTAGTGAGCTGATGCCAAGCTTGGCTGTCCGTGATGGTGTTTATGCACCTCATGGTGACATCTTGCTGAAGCGAATTCTGGCCTCCATTGCAACCGGTGCATTGGTCTGACCCCTTCATCCAACTCGTCTACTAACATGTGCATGGTCTTCTTATGGCTGAACCAACAACACACTGATGCATGGCATCATGTTGATATTCAAGTGTGTGCTAGTGGTCATGCACATCAACTTGCTGAATTACTCGTTTAACTTTAGTTGGACTTGCTTCTTGTCTTCACCTTGGTGAATGTATTGAATGGGTTGGATTACATGCGTGTGCACAATGACATGCATGCTACTGAATCCCTTGGATGCGATCAACCACACTGCTCATCATGTCTACTCCGTGTTAGCTACTGGGATGGATATTTAACCTATCTAGGCGCAACACCCACTGCTATTCCTGATCCTGCTACAACTCATTCATCTGTTTGTACAGCTTCATGTTCTTCCTGAGTTTCTGCGTCAACAAATGCAACTCCTTCTTTTTTACATCTTCTACCTTCAATGATCTTCATGTCGCAACGTCACTCCATAGATGGAGTATCCAAAGTTGCTTTCATCATCAATGGACCTGCTTGAGCTTGTAACCTTGTTCCACCTCCGTGTTATCAACAATCCTCCTCTTGCATTCATTGCATTTGATATGTTGTCTTCAGCTGTTTTTCATGATGTTGCTCATTATGATGCTACCACTTGATGTCCTTATCTATGAACAACTTGATGTCTTCATGAGTAGGCAAGCTCATAGACATTTGATGGACTGCATCCAAAAGCGTGATCTAAACAGTGTCCTCATCTCTTCTCTCCTAGAAACCATTGTACCTATACTGCTGAGCGGTAGATGAACACCTGCGATACTTGGAGACATGGTAACACTCATAGCAAGCTTTGTGTCAGTCGAAAACCAAAATGAACATGAGAACTGACTTGCAACATACTTGGGTGAAATATCATGAAGGTTGTGCAATCTCGGTCAGGAGGTCAGGAGACTGACTAACAAGACTTCTCAAGACATAGTATGGGTTTCTGGGAGACTGGTTGACTACTGGAACTGCACAATGCGTAGTTGAGTTTGGCTGCTGACTGCTGGGATTACATAATGCACAATTCCAAGCTGGGAAGGATTGCTGGCCTAGGGACAGATTCGCACAATTTCTTGGGCCAAGTAGCCACTGTCCTCCAGAAATGTGCAAAACAGTCCTAGAGTCCAGTGTTGGGCAGGAATGCTCAAATCTGGAGAGGAAGGTTGCACAATGTAGCCTTGGTGAAGGTAGAGCCCAGGCCAAGGTTGGCCTGACTCACCGATGGGCAACTGAAAAAAAGTAAGTCAGTGAATGCATGGCGACACTAAGTGATAGTAGAAGTGATTAACAGTGCATGTGAAACATGAAAGAGAGATTCAACAAACATATCAACATGCATGTGGGTTAGGCAGTTCGTTGGTTGGGTGAACGTCTGTGCAAACAGTTTCATGCATGCGAGAATAATGAGATAGAAACAAAATTTGAAACAGAGCTAGGACAAGCTAGTATACATGTAAATGAGAGCAGGCATTCAAAGAAATCAAGAAAATAATACTCCCACAAGTGAAAACACAAAAAGTGACAGAAATGCAGCACAAGTCATGGGAAGCGAGCTTACCTCAAAACAACTGAGCTGAGTGTGCCAACTACTCCTAGATGTGATGTGGGATGTCAAAGCTACAAGGTTGATGTGAGGAATGAGCTCTACAACATCCGTTGATGAGTTTTGATAACATCAAAGTTGTGACGTGCATGCCATGAATCTAGGGGAAGCGACACTTGGTGAGAGATTTCATAATTGCTCCCTACATGTAACCTCCAACCGCTAAATATAGATCCTTGAAACAAGGGATTCCTTTGCATGCTACCTTGGGAGAAGTAGCCCATGCATGCAAGTCTATTTTTCTCAGTCTCGAAGGGAACCGATTGACTCAGCTGCACATGCAAGAGACTGCTCAACTACTGGAGAAAAATGCACATTTTTAGCTAGGAGTTGGGTTGGCTGCCCATGAGATTTGCGTAATCTCTAGGCAGAGAAGTTGACTGCTTCCCAGATTTGCGCAAAAATTGGGTTGAATAGCCTACTTCTAGGAAAATTTGCACAAATCCTGCTGGGAGGGTTTGTTGGCAGGATTGCGCAATCCTAGAGCCGAACAAGCTGTCAGAGAGGATTATGCAATTGCTGGAGGGAAGGCTAGTTGCCCTCCAGAAATGTGCAATTTTCAAGGGGAAGCTACGCAGCCTGCAGTTGGACCAAGTCCAGGTGAGTAGCTTGTCAAGGGAAAATATCAAATTGCGGTCGACAGGCTGTCCTTGAGCAAGGAAGACACTTAAGCATGAGGACCTGACAAAGCAACGCAAGCTGCTATGCTGGTTGGTAGGGAGGCTCCAAAATAGGCTAAGGAAGAATTTTGGAGGGTGGTTGTAGCCGCTACAACACTTGGCGACACATTAGTAGAACTCCAGCTCTCTGAATGGCACTTGTTCGTGAAAAGCAAGTCTAACACCTTCGGAAGTATTGTTCAGCTCTTAGATCATCTTTGCTTTGCACTAGCTTGATTGTAAGATGTAACATCTACCAAAATCTTAGTTGATTGACACACATTCCAAGCCAAGGCAACATAGTTGTTTCGGTTGGGGTTGAGGGGTATATAGGTGCTAGCAGGCTTAGACAGTACCATGGGGGAGTCACATAGGAACACAAGCATGGCTCCACTGCTAGCAAGCTTGGTCAATACCCCAGTGGAGTTACTTGCATCACCTCCTTGCGTAGGAAGCCTTTCTCTTCTTTTGCCTTAATCATTTTTCATTTTGATTTATTTGACTTTTCATTTTTTTCATTTTTCACTGTGCATAGTACTTATTCATTTCAAAGGCGGAAGAGGGATCTCAACTTATTGAGAGCAAAAGAGGTTGCTCTAGTAGAGAACTAGTTTATTATATCTTTGACGTGCTTGTTAAGGTTTTCCCCCTCACCTTACCCTACTTGACTGGGCTGACAACGTTTAACCCAAAAACAACCGACTAGAGAAGGTAACATTAGTTAGTGCGTAAGCATTGTGCTTACACCAAGGTTCACTTCGAAGAGTACATATTTTTCTTCGACATATCATGGACTAAGAGTAACAAATTCATCATATAGAGGCAAGATATAGATAACCAAGTAGCGATAGCTGTACAAACCATCTTGTACTTTAACCAGCTCATTTCATGATGGTTTTGTGCAAACTAACCTACGAGTGAAACAAGTGTAAAAACTAACAATCAAAAAAGTAAAGCAAGAGCAAAAGCAAAAATGAAAGTGAGGCAAGTAAACAAACAAGAAAGAAAACAAACAAGCAAACAAAGCATGTAAGAAAACAAGCATGCAATCAAACAACTGAAAGCAAACACTACTCCTACTCCTACATTAATGGTGCATGGGCTTGATCACGTGAAGTGATACTTCCAATGCATCCAACGACACATTGGTAGAACCATATTGGTGAAGGATTGGTCTGCGAGCAACCCAATTGTGCAAACCAGAAACCAAGAAAGATATAACAATGAAGACAACCACACTTCGTGCTTCAAAGTGTCCACGGGACATAAGTGAGTTCATGTGCATGACGGGCAGTTTGAGGACTTATCGTGGTGCTGTGTGACACTACGTGCAACTTTGAAGCATAAGCACACTCTTGACTGAGACATGCAAGCAAATGAAAGAAACAAAGATAACTTGCGTCGTGCATGATTTCTCGCAATATAAGACTCCTCTAATGCACGAGCAATGTGATCGTGCAATTCGAGCGGAGGAAGTGTGATCTGTGTGTGAGATGGATCTTCAACGCATATAAACGAGTGATTAAGAGCCTTGGGTCATTGAACAATTTCATGATCAGAAGTGAGACTAACCCCAAGAGAGCGAGGGCCTGACATAACCATCAGCTCAGGCTGAAGTGCCTCGACAATCTTGGGTGTCTCAACTTCATCATCAGGTATGTTGTACCTTAAGAAACCAATTTACTGGGTGTGGAGAAATTGTGCTTAAGACATTAATGATTATTGTTTGTTGTCACTTTTTTGTCACTTTATTGTTTGCTGTATTCTTAAATCAAGGACCTAGAAAACTTGGTCTTTAACCCTTAATACATACATGAATGGAAAATCTCAGAATGCCATTTGTTGCTAGATATAAATGATGAATGAAGAGAGCTTGAAGGAGAAGTTAAAGATAATATGTTGCTTAACACAGAACCTACTATCTGTCACTTAGAAGAATTATGAAAATGAGAACTGAATCATAGACAATATGTTGCTTGACATAGAAACTATTATCTACGACCCTTGGAGAAGTTAAATATAATATGTTGCCTTACACAGAAACTATTATCTATAGCTTAGAAATGAAGGTGAAAAATTCAAGTATAGGAGCACTCTTTTAAGGGATTTTAACTTTATCTACATAAGCAAATAAAGACCTACAACTTCATTACTATACTTGAAATAAGAAAATAGAGAAGTTACAGAATTATACCCAACAATTCATGGAAACTTTTGATTCTTTCATTAATCAACAACTATATTAGGAATACAATGGCTTATTCTCTAGGTTCTCCAAAATTCAAACCCCTTTCTCTGTAAATTTTCCTCTTCTTATATATTGTGAAATAGTTGCTGATCTTTGAAACTGTCAAACTACTAAACTGTTTCCCTAATTATCTGAAGTAAAAACTATTATGAAAAATTACATGGAGGGTAAAAGACACCTCATAGAACATGAAATAACAGGAAATAACTAAACTTAGAAGATGACAATGACTGTTGGCTTTTTGGCTCTGTTAATCAGCTCTTAAGTTCCTCTATGGATGCTTTAATAATGCTTAATCCACTTTAGCCGTAATGAACTGTGTTTGACTTGTGTAAACTTGGGCTTACACATGTATCAGGCGCATTTCAATTGACCAAAACACCAAGAAACTCAACCAATTGCATTTTCTTCAAATTCATCTTTAATGCTAATTTTTCCTTTATACAACGAAATTAACGCAAACATTTGGTTTATCGCGGAACTAAAAAAGAATTAGATCTTCTTCATAATTCATCGGATCCACTTGCTCAATGCTCCATTGATTTCCTATTGAAAATCACAATCGACGCTTTTAAATGGTATATCAATACAAACCTTTACAATTTGCAATAAGATAGACGCACTGGAAGTATTAAACACAATATATAAAATATCAGGTCCGGCCATCGCATATCGCAATCGGGGAACCCATATATATGTACTTGAGGTGTTCTGTGATATGGCAGATCCACAGAAACTATAAGACATGATATATATTTTTTTGGGTCTGACCATCACATATCACAATCGGCGGAACCAACATCCATTGCTCTGTGGACCCGCGGAAGTAGTAAACATGATATATAATCTTTCTGATCCAGCCAAGTGTGATTTCATATAACTCCTCATCGCAATTGGGAATCGATGATTCCTGTGGTAATAACATAACTTCCCACTACATTTTTGCGATTGCGATTAACTGCATCGCTTAACACACATACATACATACATATATATATATAATATATATATATATATATAGAATAATATATATATATTATATAATATATATATATATATATATATATATATAGTATAATAAATATATATGTATGTATATATATATATATATATGTAATGATATAATATTATATATATATATATATATATATATATATATATATATTATAATATATAATATTATATATATATATATATATATAGGTTATGGCTCCATATAACCATTTATGGTATGATTTAACTTGATTGCATGGGTATACCGGGGCCAATTCGTTTATACTTGTTCTTTTAGTGATTCCTCTATGCCATTATCACTTCTTCCTCTTGCTTTTATCTTTTTTCTTTTTGAAATATTTTCAAGTGATTCTTGAATGAAAAATGAATACTTCAGGCAACAAAAATGCATGTTACAAAAATGTAGATCATCATAAATCGGTGGCTTCGAAAGGTCAACTTCGATAGATTCATGATCATGATAAAAAATGGAAGCAAATGGATCACGGCCACCATGATCAGAAAAATCAATGAATTCTTCGACATCCTCATGATCAGATGAATCAAATAGAGGGGTAGTTGAAAAGTGAATGCACTCATCCTCTATGTTTCTGGAAAAGACAGATGAGGGATTAAGTGGATCTTCAATGAATAACTTATCCTTTTCGTTGTCGAATGATGGACTAGCATCCAGTGAGTCCTACGAGTGATCAACAATGGGTGCATCCATGGATGAAGACACACATGCAAAATCATGGATGGCAGGTTCACCAAAGAAGATAGAAAAGAACGAAGGGGGCTCAGACAGAAGGGAGGCATCCTTCACTGAGTGTTGATGTTCAAGCTCCCATTCATACTCTTCATGAATGACAGTGCATGTTGGTTATGCAACACCAACTCTGTCAGTGGATTGTTCCTCATTCACAACAACTGAAGAGTCCAAAATGGACGAACACAAGGCATCATCATACGGAGGAACACTTGAGTGCTAAGGTGAAGGTCGAACAAAAGAATGCATATGGGAACTTGAAGGACTCACAACCAACTTTGCACGAAAATTGAGTGGAGTAATGTTGGGAGGGTGTGAAGTGTGAATAGATGTGTGAACATGATCCTCAATATCACTGGGAAATGATGGAACTATTGAATGAGAAGGAGGCAGACAGTCTGTTGAGACAGTTCCTACTCTGACATGGGATTGTGCAGTTCCATCAACTAAGAAGGTTGAGCAAGGATTGACATCAAGCTTCCTCTTGGGACGAGTAGATTTCTTAAGGCAATACTCAAACTAGACCTAGAGATAAGCGAACTTCATCTGGCTCTTCGGAGCTTGAAGCTGTAAGTCATGGAAGTGCTGCCAAAAATCAATAACAAATTCATGCGACCTTCCGTTGCTGTAACAGTTTCCAGTCAAGATGATCTGGATCAAAATGATAGAGTGTGTCTTCAATAAGATCACATAAGTGCTCACATGAGTGCATGGTGTCAGCCGGTAGGCTAAGAACCCAATGAAATGGAGATTCGCAAAGTGAGTATGCAAGTAGCAAACTGGCCTGTTCGTCAGTAAACTCATCTTCCTTATAAATCATGGAAATAAAGTTATGTAAGTGCTTAGGCCAAGCCAATTCGCCTTCACCATCATACGTGTGAGTGGACAAGAAATCAAATAGCTTCCCCTAGCTGGAGACATCTTCATGATTCGAAAAACACCTCGGGGGAAGAAGAATGCAAGACTTCATGGAGGATATGCAAAGGTTCAAAACTGGATGAGAGGGCATTGCTTGTCATTAGGCCCTGCTTCTAGCGCCAAAAATGTTGATGATGCTCTATCCACCAACATGTCAAGGGGATTTCCCCGATAAGAAGTCCCAATTAGACCTCAAACCGTTTGGTGTAGGAGTCCTAGTAGTGGGTCGCAAGGTAATGCCTTGATTGCAATGTCACACAGAGGAAAGTAAGATAACTCTGTCAGTAGCAAGGGTGTGACTGATGTAGAGAGTTAAGGAATGTGTATGAGAGGTTCCAACACTTTGAAGGGAGAGGAAGGTGAAGGTGAGTTCCATGTTGAAAGGGGTTCATCCTAACTTGGCTAGGAACACACCACTCAAAGGACATGCACAACTTTTGGTGGAGCAGTCCACTCAGATGTGGTAGTCACAACAACAAGGTAAGATAACACGAAAAACACTCATGGATCAGTCCGAGATGAGTGTGTTGGTTGATATAATAAGGTTCATGAGAAAGGTTTGTCTGATGCCCGATAGAGCAATCGACACAGACAGTGACAACATTAACAACAAATTAACAACAAGATTCATATAATTGCATACAAATAAGTTCATATACAAGTATGTAAGTTAAACAACATATATCATTAAGGCAATTAGAACAATCCAACTACAATAAAAACATATGCATGAAAATGTGTTGGCTCTTATTATTAAAGAAGTGTAAGTCACAATCATATAATACACCATGTAAACATGCTAGCCCCAAGAGTGGAACCTTACAGCCACATCCACCTGCTCCTCCAAAGAGATGTTATGGCTCCGTGCAGTGGAAAAGCCAAGGTATGTTACAATATTGTCCAAGCCTTCTTCAAAATAGTCTTAGTAGAAGCTTGGCTGACCAAAAGCCTATACAATAAGTTATGAGGGACTATTTATAGCAAAGGGTGGGGTGACCTTTGAAATTCCCCTTTGTGACAGTTCAACTACCCTCATGACTCTTCACCTACTCTATGGCTGCTACATCTAACTGTTGACACTTGGCTTACACTTGACATGACTCAACATTACAATGCACATATACTCATCTGAGACAACATGGCTTGAGCAAGCCTTGCAATAAATCACTAGCACTCAGTCTCTTGTGGTGATACTAACTCTTTGACATGCTTGTGATGGTGAAGGTGGTGAGCTGATGCCAAGCTTGGCCATTCGTGATGGTGTGCATGCAGCTCATGGCAACATCTTGCTGAAGTGAATTCTTGCCTCCGTTGCAACCGGTGCATTGGTTAGACCCCTTCATCCAACTCTTCTACTAACATGCACATGGTCTTCTTGGGTGTGGCTGAACTGGCAACACATTGATGAATGGTGTCCGTGTTGATCTTCAAGTGTGTATTGGTGGTCATGCACATCAACTTGCCAAAGTACTCATTCGGCTCCAATTGGACTTGCTTCTTGTCTTTGCCTTGGTGAGTGTGTTGAATGGGTTGGATTGCATGAATGCCCATAATGACATGCATGTTGCTAAATCCCTTGCATGTGATCAACCACACTGCTCACCATGTTTGCTCCATGTTAGCTATTGGGATGGAGCTTTAACTTGTCTGGGTGCAGTTTCATCTGTGAGCGCACATTGCGCCCACTTGATGAGCCCCAGAAATAGGTAACTATATGGGCTCATTATGCCTATTATTATCATTTAATCCACCATTCTCAATAATTTTGTGCATTTTTTTGAATATATTTATGTCAAAAGAGTGAATGGGGATAGTCACTTTCCCACATAGTCTAATGAGTGTTTATTGCAGATTTTTTGACAAGGACCGGGCATTTATGAGTAGATTGGCAACCAAACTCGAGGAAACAGGGCTGAGGACTTATAGGAGGGTGTCTCCTACATTAATGACCCCTTTCTCGAGTTCTCCACTAGCATCTCGGAGCACAAAGGCCCACAATGATGATCCAAAGGGGCGGCCAAGCAAGTCTAGTAGAGCTGCTGTTATCTTCAGTTTAGGCAGCCGAGTTCCTTAAGTTTAGGAGGACTGTTGGGAGTCCCCACTTGTATAAATAAGAAGGCTTCAAGCCTCAGTAGGTTAGCCATTTGATAGTCTATTTTTGCTCTTTTGTGCAGTCTTATACTCAGCTCATTTTCGAGTTTTTTTTGTTGACAGTTTTGTGATGTAACTATTATTTTTTTGATTAATGAAGATGAATCCAGCTTTGAACCAGCACTGATCTTTTCTAGAGGGCTGAAGCTCTTGGGTTAGGGCCCAACCCAAGCTTCCCAGCACCTCCTTTGTGTATTTATATGTTTTTTTCTTGCATTCATAAGCTGATTTCTGTTGTTTAGGTTAAATCTTGCTTTGGTAAAATAGGTTGCTTGTGATGGTTAAATTAGTTGTTCTTGCTTCAAGTTGCTTAAGTATTTTACTATAGTAATAGAGAAAGATCCAAAAAGGCTACCAACAGGTATTGATATCCTTTCTCCCTCATTGGGACCATGATTTCAGGTCAAGGCACTACTACTACCACCAAAAACACAGTTTTTGCCTTTCATGCAATTGCTAGTGTGATGTTTTGAGTTGGAGAAGTTGATATTTGCTTGGATCCACATGCTTAGACCATTTCATGTTCATTTACCATGGCTTTCTCACATAACTTTTTTTTCATAAAGTTTTGTTCAGTAGTACTCTGTTTTTAGGTTAGATTTTAGGTCAAAATAGACAAACTCTATTTTTTCATTTCTTGCTTAGGTCAGTTTTGAAAAGTAAGTGTGTAGCTCACTTGTAGAACATTCCAGCTTGTCATTCCCCCACAATGTAGCTTGTACCAGTTCATCTCTCACAGATTTCGCCACTCATTCACCCCATTTCGTAACCTACCCTAATTTTTGCGTTTTTGTGCAAAGTTGCTTTCTTCCTCTTTGAACAAATCCAACCCTCTCTTTCATTCTTGATCTTCATTGACATAGTCCTAGACCCTCCAACACCTTCATCCAACCTTCATTTCCCTTTTCCCACCATTTTTCCACCTTCAAACCTCCAAAAACCACTTTCAGCCTCCTCCTATAGAAACTCCTATAGATCCCCTGCAACCTCCTGTAGAAGCTCATGCGAGTGATTTTTCGAAGTCTGATCGCAATGGAAGTCTCCAGAAGGATACTAGGGACTTCTTAGGACCCCTCCACACCTTCCTCACCATCTCCAAAGGCCAACTCCATCTTCTTTTGCCACCAAACCTCTGCACAGTCACAACAAGTCAAATCATAAGCATAATAATTCCGCATAAAAATACTCAAAAGTACAAAAAGATGATTTCTTCTCATTTCTCTTTAGAAGTAGATTGAGTAAATGAAATTTCCCTTTTCCATAGTCAATGGCACCCATTTCAGTAGTTTCCATCTTTTTTCTTGCAAAATTAGGGTTTGCTAGTGTTTGCTAGGGTTTGTGTTTCATTACAGTTTTCCTTCTCTTTCTGCAAGTAGAATAGCCCCTGTAGAATTATCTCTCTTCCATGACAATAAAAGCTTCTTCTGAGAACTCATAGAAGTTGGCTTAAGCTCCTAGCGAACTTGTGCCAACTTATCAAGTGACAGCCTGTAGTAAGAGCTAGTACTTGTGCATACAACACCGTCGCTTCCAAGTTTGTTACGAACTACCGGGTTGATAAAATTAAAGAAGGAAGCCCCAGGAGTTGCAGCATTATTGCTGCAATACTGGAGCTCGCCACTCTTTTTGGCACCGTTTCCAGGGAAGCGTCAGAGTATTTTATGATTATTGTTTTTCTTCTATTTTCTACTGCAACATTCTGCTAAGTAGTTTATTTCCGCAAAAGTAGAGTAGTTGTTTCATTTCCATTCTGTAATTTCAATTCTGCAAAAGTAGATTAGACATTTCCTACTTCCATTTCAATTCTACAATTTCAATTCCACAAGCGTATATTAGACATTTCCTGCTTTCATTTCAATTCTACAATTTCATTTCAGAAAAAAGTAGATTAGTCATTTCCTACTTTCATTTCAATTCTGCAATTTCATTTCAGCAAGCATAGATTAGACATTTCCTACTTTCATTTCAATTCTGCAATTTTCATTTTAGCCAGATTTATTTTAGTTAGTTACAATTTGTTGTTCAATCTATTTCAGTTTTTGCAAGTACAAGCAGAAAAAGAAACACAAAAATCCCCCAAAAAGGAGATTTCCTTTCATGCCTCGTAGGAACGAGACAATTCAGAAAAATTCTTACCCAATACTCCAAAAACATTACTGAGTCACCCTTCTCTATTCTTTGGTGGCAGTGATCTAGAAGATCCTATAGGTGAACCTCCAGAGATATACGAAGATCCTATAATAGAAGAAGAGCAAGAAAACATTCCTCCTAAGACCATGGCTGAAAAGAGAAACGTTAGAAGGAATGGGGAAAGAATAGAAGGTGCCTTTCTTATCCAGGAGACCAATGGGGACACAAAAATGAAAAACATAAGTCCTTCAGCCTTACCTCACTTCTATGGATTGACTACCGAAGATCCTGATACTTTCATGTTTGAATTTTCTACTCTCTGTCGAACCTATGACTATGTAGAAGAAGAGAAGAAGTTGAAATTGTTTCCTTCTACCCTCAAGGATGTAGCCTTGTGCTGGTTCATGGGGTTACCTGGAAACAGTATCACAACTTGGGCTTAGATGTAGCAAGCCTTTAACAATAAATACTGGGACTATTGCAGGTCAAAGGAAACCAAGGAAGAAATCTTCTGAATGGCCATGGGTAGTGATGAATCTTTGGAAGACTATGAAGAGAGGTCTTAACTCAGTTATAAAAGGGCCACGTGCACACTTGAGCCTGAATCCCTGAAGTTGGTTTTGCTCAGAGGAGTCCCTGAAGACCTTCTAGATACCCTCCATTTGTTGGCTAGGGGAGACATCTACCAACTACCTTATGATGACATAAACACTGTGTTTAGAAACCATTCCAGGTCAGCTAGGAAGAGGGGTATGGGAAGTCAACCATTAGCTAGTACATCCTCATCTAGCTCATCCCTTAGAAATGAAATTGAGCATCTACTGGAAGATTTCAAGAGCGAGGTGAGGCAGACTCTTGCAATGCAAATGGATACCTTGCATATCAAAAGTAAACAAGAGGAAGCCGAGAGAGCTTTGGCCATCTTTTGTCCCAGGTGCACGAGAAAGCATCCTAGGAATGAATGTCCACTGCACTTTATAGTGTGTGTAGTCTGTGAACAAGACCATCCTATGAATCAGTGCCTTTCCTTGCCTGAAATCAAAGCTGCATATCAGGGGGCTGAAGGAGCCACTGAACCACTCTATTTCATGAACCAAAGGAGGCCACATGGACCCAAACCTTACCAACAGGGAATGCAAGGGACCTCCTAGAGCTATTACCACCCCAATCAAGCCACTTCCATGCCTTTTTGGGGTCCCTCTGCTCATCCTTCCTGGTCCACACCCCCTCCTTGGTGATATCCTCCTAAATACCAGGCTCCACGAGTTGCTCACTCATTTCACTCTTATGCTCAGCCATAGCCTCAATGGAATGCACCTAATTGAGGGTGGAGGCCCCAGTATAACTCTCCTCCTGCTCTTTTGCCTCCACCATGTGCTCAACCACAACCATTACCTCCTGCTCCTCCAAGACAACCCCAAATACCTACTCAACTGAACCCGAACCCCAAAAATTGACAGGCCTAGCAGGTATATAGTGGGGAAACATCATGCCCAACCTATGCTATGGAGATTCAAAATATTAACCTACGATATGGGAAGGTTCTCCCAGATAGCCAACCTCCTCCTCCTAAGAAGGCTGAGGAAGAAAAACAGGAAAGTGAACCCAACGTCATTCCACCCTTTCTTGAGAGACTAACTGGAACCACACAACCGACCCCAGAAGAAACTGAACTTCTGCTAGAATTGAAATAGTTATGTGTAAAAATACCACTTCTCTAAGCCATAAAGGATGTGCCTATATACAACAAGATGATCAAGGATAAGTGCTTCAAACACCTAGGCAGGCGAAAGAGAGATGCCCCAAATATCAATGTCATAGGACAACTGTCCGACTTGATGTTGGGATAGGTAATTTGTCCGAAATATCTCGACCCTGGGAGTCCTGTAGTCGATGTCAACATCAATGGCACCATAACCCCCCATACCTTGATTGATCTAGGAGTTTCCATTAATTTGATGACTAGGGACTGTTATAGACATTTTTGGGCACTTCAACCCCAATCATAAATGTCCATAAACTGAGGGCTCCTAAGTCCCTAAAAGTGTTGCTTCACTGCCTAAAGGAACAAGGTCAACTGATTACATCATCTCCCAGAAGTTCTCCACTAAAAACTGCTCATAAATGGTCAAAACTGGACCATACTGAAAGCTCAATGCAGAGGGTGCGATGCATATCACCTTCCCAGTGTACAAGGTGCGATGCATACTGAATTTCTCCTCTACAAGGTGCAATGGTCGGGAATGGACAAATGGCAGGGACAAAATGCGAGGTGGAAGATCATGGAATCTTCCAGAAGCTTCCCCTCTGACACTTGCCTCTCTATTTTCGACCAGGGATGAGTAAGAGATCATCATTCTCCAAGTGGAAGCAGGAACTACAGAGAGAGGACACTAATCAAGATCCCAGAAGATGACTCACCTCCCTATAATCATCTATATATGGATCCCTCATCACAAAGATCCAGAGGCTGGAATTTTGTATCTTATAGAGAAGTGTTGTTGGTTTCCTGGTGTACATTCATAGTGTTGGGTGGTCTAAGCTTTTCTTGAGGTGAAGAAGGGCTTTCTAGCTAGAGGATGATGCTGGGTCAAAACATATGGTTGTAATCCTCTTGCTACTTGTCATCTTAATAAAGCTATTCAAGTTTTCCTCCATATTCTTGTGTACTTGTTTATATATGCATTTGTATGGTTAACGCACATTTGGTCCTGTGTTATTTATGAATATAGATCTTTGTTCTTTGATAGTAGTATGCTGATTTGATTCCACAGGTTCTCTTTGAAGCTGGGCAGATGAAGAAGAAGTGGCAAAGCTCTATCAGGAAGGAGAGGAAATGAAGTGCAAGACTAAGGTTGGTCTCCTTGGTTCTCCTCTTATCTATTTTCATAAAGGAAAGCGAAAATAGACTTTACTTGTTTGTTTCTAAGATAGCTACCAGTATTAATGGGAATAGAAGCATCCGAGCGGACACTATTCCTGGTAACACTCAACCAGTTGCATATCCTCGTGAAATCCAAACGAGCCCCGTTACATTCAAAATTGCCGATTAGATGTGCAGCCAGCACGTGTGGAGTGTCCATTCAGAGAGAAATCGTCGGGACTAGTAGTGGTGGCCACGGATAATAGGAGAGTGGAGGTGATGGTAGTCAGAAACATGTAGAAACATTATGGCTGTGACATAGGATCAACGTTCCAGTCCAGCCACCTCATCCCCTCACCATGAATCACACCGCAGTTAAAAGACGCTCAGTCAAAAAATGCACCACCCTCTGTTCATTCTGCGCTTACAACGTTCTCGACTGGAGTGCATATCCACCACTTCCAAAAATAGTTAACCAGTTGTCCTCTACTAGCTTTTTGGCCTATTTTAAAAAATCTCCCGCTTATCAAACTCTATTGAAAGCACAATTCCATTCTACAGGAACCAGGAAACTTCTACAGGAAAGTCAGAGAACCGCTCGGCAGAAGGGAACCTAGAGTTTCGTTGAATTTCAAGCTCCAAATGAGGTAGGCCCGAGAGAATTTCTCTATGCATGATTTGTTTGTGCAAGGTGGTGAATTGAACGACATCAGTTTGAAAAATAAAAGTCTACCTGTGTATTGAACAAACCGTGAAAGATTGCCTGCATATTTGACTGTATTTGCCTAAGTTTTTTCTTTGCACTCTGAAATCTCCTCATCAGTTTTAAAATTCTCCTGTAAGGAAGATATATACTGCAGTAGGGGCCACCCTATGTGTATGAAAAACTGAATTTACATATCTATCTATGCGTTGAGAAAAGAATTTGTGCCCTTATACTCTGTTCTACAAAAACAACATTCTCCTTTCAATAAACTGACAGTCGAATTCTGGGTGACAAAAACAAGGGAATTATTGCTATCTGGTATTATGAGAAACACAAGAGAAACTCCTTCCTGGGTTCAGAAGACACCAAATTCAGCTATCCTTTGTTTCAGTGATTGACTGTTGTTTTCTTGAGTATTTTCTTTTCTGATTAATACATAAGAAGAACACTCAACACCATGCTAGGGGGATTCATAAGGAAATAGCCCTCTGACTCCAGCAAGATGTACGAGCACCCTGAGGTGGTGGACCTTTTCACCTTAGCAAATTGGATATCTTTCTTTGACAAAATTCAGGGTCATGATGAAGAGATAATCGAAGAATTTTTAATATCCTTGAGACCACATTCAAGGGCACATGCCATAGTTTGTTTTAGGGGTTTGACCCTAGAACTCACCCTTGAGCTCATCAGTAGAATTACTGGTCTACCATTGGGGCTCCCTTGGAGTAAGGAAGAGAGATCATTGGGCCAGATTGCTAAGAAAACATTTTTTTCTACTCGAGGAGCATCCTGTAGAGGACAAAAATGGAGTTAGAAGGACAAGCCTACCCCTCTCTGGAATGAAGTTAGTTATCAAATTATGAAGTATATCACATGTGAAGGGAGGTTTAGGATCATCTATGGATACCATTTTAGGTTATTATGTGAATTAAGGCATGGGATTGACTTGCCTCCAGCCAAGAAACTAAGCATCCCATATTTCCTTCTTGAGTCCCTAATTGAATGTGGTACCAAGCTAAATGAAGGGATCCCAGACTAGTTGGCCCACCATGGGCTCATCAAAATATTAGTGGAAGATGCTTTACACACCTACATTGTCCCCATATCTTGGGAAATATTCAGAAACATGTCCAGAAATGATAACATTAGGACTTTGTTTGAAAAAATCACTCCATCCAGCAGTGAGGAGGGGGACCAAACTGAGGAAATGGAGAAAAACAATGATGAGGGCACACAGGGCATCCAAGCAGAAGACAAAATAGAGGAAGCACAGTAAGAATAGAAAGAAATTAGCAAAATTGCTGAGCCTAAAACAGAGGAAGAAACAATAGCAAAAACAGTAAGGGAAAAGAGGATACAAAGTAGAAAAGAAAAGGCTGCACAGGCCCAAATGAAGGCTGCCACAACTAAGCTAGGCACCCAAAAAGAGAAGGAAAAGGGACACCCTGAGATATCAGTCACGCAGACAGAAACAATGGACACAAATATTTCTATAGGAAGCAAAGAAAGAGACCATCAGAAAGCGAAATCCGCGGAAACATTGGCAAGGGAGGCAGCAGCTGTGCTTGCTGCATTAAGCACACCTGCAAAACAAAAAGGAAAGAGAAAGAGGCAAACCTCCATGTACTTTAAATCCAAGAGGAGCACACGGATCAAAGTAGGCAAAACCCAGCCACAATAAAAGGAACCAATTTTCATTGAGGACACAACCACCAAACCAAAAGAAGAGTCTCCTTCAAAGGTATCCATCACTTACGAAAGAGGAAGCCCAAAAACCTCCACCTGGAGAGAAAGAATTAGGATGATGGACTCAAAAACAACTCTACAGGAAGTTGAAACGACTCTACAAGAAACTCTGGTGAAGTTAAAAGAAACCGAGAAATTGGAGGAGGAGGCAACCAAACAACCACAGGGAGAGAAAAGATTGAAGAAATACTGGAGCTGAACCCTCAGCCTAGCTTGGGCTCATATTACAACCTGTTAGAAGGTGGGAAGATTATCCCACAAAATTTTGTTGTACCACTCTTTTTTGCATTGGAACAAGAGTAGGTTAGGACTCACACTTGGATGAGGATTGCCAAATCCAAGGGTGTTGCAGATATAGGCCACCTAGAGGAACAACTAAAGGAATCTAGGAAAGAGTTGGCCATGGTGAGGCACATGGAAAGTAGTCAGAGAGCCAAATTATAGGAAGAGAATGAGCTACTGAGGAAGCAGTTGTAGCTACAGGAAAGTCATAAGGAAGATAGGCCGTCCATTGTGGGAGAACAATAGTAGCAAGAAAGACCTCCAGCAGACAGGGAGACAGCTGAGGAACAATAGAGAGAAGAAAAGCTGCCAACTGATGTTGAGATTCTAAAAAAACTGCTACAGGAAAAGGAGTCACAGGCAGCAGAAGAAATAAAGGCTTTGAAACAACAGGTGCAAGAGAAAGAAGCCCAAATGGCCTGCATGGCTAGCTAGGTAGTAGAAGCCTTACAATGTAGGCAACCTGCAAAGTCATGCATTATATCTTAAGGATCAATGGTTGCAATTCCAAATTAACACACTGGCCCAAAGGGGCACAATTCCATTTCAGAACTACAATCAGTTCATGTATTTGTGTGATAATAGCTCAGCTAAAGATAAGGCTAAGTTAGCAAAATTCTATTTACACAACTTGGCACTTCCAAACATGAACCTATGGGACCCCAATGTAGCATTGGGGGATGTGCAACTAATGGCCATGGCCTCTTGGTTAAACCATGAGGAAAGAGGACAACAGAAATTTGGGAAGTTATGGACAGGGAGCTGAGTGAGCCACTCATGATCAGAGCCGAACCAGAAGATCCCTCAGCTTTAGTGTATGCCCATTAGCACCTGGCCAACAACCCTCAGGTTCTCCCAGACTACATTGAAAGACAAGCTCAGGCCATCGCGCACTTTGAGGACATGGAGAGACTATTGGGTGATAAATGCTTCCATGCTTACACCAAGAGATGGAACACATTGTCCCATAGTTTGAAAATAAGGGAGTACCACTCCCAAACAAGGATGCGAGAGGCTTTGGCTAGAGTACCTATCTACAAACAGTCAATGCAAAATCTGAAGGCCATCTGGATTGGCCTAAAGTTCAGTCCTCCATTGTGTTTGGGACTGTTGGAAGGGGTTAAAGAAGAAGAAGAACACATGCAGTGGGAGGAGGTAGAGAGAAAAGCAAGGTTTCATGACCAAGAAGAGGACATCACCTCGGAAGCCTGCGATGTTAGAGAGGCAGTCAAAGCAATCAAAGATGATGAGCTGGATTAGTTGCTTAGAGGATGAGCAACACATTCAGCAGGAGGATGATGATGAGTCCTAAAAATGGGTAACTTATTGGGTTCATTTTGCCTATTATTCTTGATTAATCCATGATTCTTCATATTTCTATGCATACTTTTGAATATATTTATGTTAATTGAATGAATGAGAATAGTCACTTGACCACAAAGTCTAATACATGCTTATTGCAGATTTTTGGACATCTTTTGGACCAAGGTCAAGCATTTATGAGCCAGTTGACAGCCAAATACAAAGGGACAAGGCTGAGGATTCATAGGAAGGGTGTCTCCAGCACTAAATGACCCCTTCCTCGAGTTCTCCACCATTAGCTCAGAGTTCAACAACACACCAAAGATGATTTCAAGGGGCAACCGAGTAGATTTTGTGAAGTGGATGATTAACTATAGTTTTGAACAGCCAAGCTCCTAAAGTTAAGGAGGGTTGTTGGGAGTCCTCATAGTGCATAAGTAGGAAGGCTTCAAGCCTTAGTAGTTTAGCCATTGAACAATTGTTTTTCGCACTTTAGTGCGGCTCTGCATTTCAGCTCATCTTCGAGCTTTTGCTGTAAACAGTTTCGTGACATGATTATTTTTTGAGTAATGGAGATAAATTTCACCTTGTACCAGCTCTGAGCTTTCTTAGGAGGCTGTATCTCTTGGGGTTGGTCCCAACCCAAGCGCCAGTACCTCCTTTGTGTACTTTTATGTGTCTTTGCTGCATTCACAAAATAATTTTTGCTATTTAGGTTAAAATCTCACTTTGCTACTTAGGTTGTTTTTGATGATTAAAATAGCTTTTCATACTTCAGGTTGATTTGGTAGTCTAGTAACAAAGAAGATCTACAAAATGGCCATCAAGCAGTCCTTGATCTCATCTCTCCCTCCTTGGGACCATGAGCTGAGACCAAGGCATACTGGCTGCCACAAAAACACTGTTTTTGCCTCTCCATGCAATTGCTAGTGTTAGATTTTTAGTTGGAAAAGTTGATACCAATTGTACTTGCATGTTTAAGATCTATTATTTCTTAGTTTCCAAAGTTTTCTTGCATGATTTCCTATGTATAAAATTTTGTTCATCATGTTTCTGGTTTTTAGGCCAGGTTAGGTCAAAATAGCTCAATCTCTTGGTTTTCCTAGTCTTAATTCGATCAGTTTTGGAAAATAGTGTGCAGAACACCTGTAATACACCCTTGCCTAGCCTTCCTCCATCATACAACCTGCTCCAACTCCTAAGCCAAGATTCCTTCCCTTCATTCACCACACTTTTCCAATTTTCCCTAATTCCTACATTCTTGTGCAACATCGCTCCTTCCATCCTTGAACGAATCCAACTACCTTAATCACTCCTTAGCCTCATTTACCAGGTCCTAGACCCCTTTTCATCCTCATCCATCCTCCATTTCCACTTTCCCACTTTTTTTCCACCATCAACCCTCCAAAATCCTCTTTCGGATCTTCTTGTAGAACATCCTGTAGAACCCCTACAGACTTCCTGTAGAAGTTCACGTGAGTGGTTTTTCGAGATCTAATCACTATGAAACTATTTTGAAGGGTGCTAGGGACCCCTTAGGCCCTCTTCTCACCTTACCAACCTCCTGGAAGCACCTACTCCATTTCCTTTCACCAACCAACCTTTGAACAGTAAAAAATCGTTAAAGCACATGCATAATAATTCTACAAAATTACCCAAAAATACAAAAAGATGTTTTTTTCCATATTTTCCTTTATAAGTAGCTTAGTCACATGGATTTTACCTTTCCAAGAGTCAATGGCATCCATTTCTACAGCTTTCATCTCTTTTCTTGCACCAGTAGGGTTAGTCGGTAAAACTAGGCTTTGCTAGGGTTTGCATTTCCTTTCACCTTTCAGCTTCTTTCTACAAGTAGACTAGCCTCTTTTGAGTTATATTTCATCCATCACAGTTAAAAGCTTCTTCTAAGAGCTCATAGAAGTTGTATTAAGCTCCTAGCGAACTTGTGTCAGCTGATCAAGTGACAGCTTGCAGCAAGAGCTAGTACTTGTGCATATAGCACCGTCGCTTCCAAGTTTGTTATGAACAACCAGGTTGATAAAAGTAAAGAAGGGAGTCCCAGGAGTTGTAGCATCATTTCTGCAATACTGGAGCCCACCAAGTTGGCAAAATTTTAGGCAGCTTAAAGTTCAAACAGTCCAAGATTATACACAAGAGTTTAGGAAAAGGGCTTTGTTATTAGGAGTGAATTTGAATTCCAAAGATACACTGTTGAAATATATTGGGGGGTTTACATTCCTATCTAAAAAATACTATTCTTATGTTCAATCCAAATAACTTAGATGAGGTATGTGTGCAAGCTGCACACCTTGAATCTAGAGGAAAGAAAATTCATGAAGAGGGTAGTAAGCGGAAGCCATTCAAGGGTAAGGAGAAAGAAAAGGGTGGAAAATGGAAGGGAAAGAAAAATGCAAGTGTGAAGAAAGAAGGGGAGAAAATCACATGAAAACACTATTCCAAAGAGGGGCATGATGAAGCCCACTGCTAGAAATTGCATTTTGAATTAAGGCCTAAGAAATAAAAAAATAAGGGAAAACAAAAGATGACCACTCCCACACAACATGACCTTGGTTTAGATTCTAGTGATGAGACCAAGATTTCAGACATGGTTACAAAAGGAAAGAAACTATTGCAAGCACTAGTTCATCACATAGTCAAAACAACACTCCAAATGAAGAGTCAAGAATAGAGTTGTTTCATGTAAGAGTGATTTCAAATCATACAAAGATTGATGCATTATTTGATAGTGGGTCACAATCAAACTTGATTTTAGAGGACCTGGTTAAAAAACTAAACCTTGAAACTGTACCTCATCATAAGTCACATCCATTGGGTTGGATAATTAACAATGCAAACTTACATGTTACACAGAAGTGTTCATTCAAGTTCTCCATTACTGAAAATTTCATTGATGAAGTTGAGTTAGATGTAGTTCCACCTGACATCTCAGGAATCATTTTGGGTAGTCCTTATTTGTATGATAGAAAAGCAGTATTTTATCACCATGACAACAAATACATATTTCTCAAGAATGGGGTGGAGTACATAGTGAGAGCCCATCGCAAAAGGCTGAACATTTCTTTAGTTAATGCGGGGGAGATGAAGAGACTAGTAAATGAAAGTAAAAATTTTGTACTTCTCATGATCAAGAAAAAGAATGATATTGATTATGAATATCTTGAAGGTTGTGATGATAAATTTATATTTGATTTGTTTTATGTGGTAAGAAAGCATGGCGAGATGTTTCAGGAACCAAAGGGGTTACCTGCCAGGAGGGGAAGTCAGCATGAGATTCAGTTGCAACAAGATGTTGCACTTCCGAACAATGGCATGTATCACGTCTATAATGGAGAGCATGGAAATCAAAAAGAAAATTCAACAATTGCTAAGAAAATGTATCATACACCCATCTACTTTTCCATGTGGTTCACCCACCGTCTTGGTGCCAAAGAAGGATGGAACTTGGCACATGTGTGTGGATTTCCATGCACTGAACAAAATCACGGTAAAGAATCATTATCCACTCCCAAGAATTGATGATTTTCTTGATTAGTTGAGGTATGAAAAGTATTTCACTAAGTGAGAATTACGAAGTGGTTATCATCAAGTTAGGATAGCTAAAGAAGACATTTGGAAAACCACATTTAAAACTAAACAAGGATTGTTTGAGTGACTTGTTATGCCTTTCAATCTTACAAATGCTCCAGCTACTTTCATGAGGGTAATGAATGATGTACTGAGACCATTTCTAGATGATTTTTTCATTGTCTACTTATATGATATCCTCATATTCAGCAAATCAAGAGATGAACATGTCATGAATGTAAACAAAGTACTTGATGTCTTGAGAAAAGAACAGTTCTTTTAAAGATGTCGAAGTGTGAACTTGGCAAGACTTATTTAGTGCATTTGCGACACATTTTTGGAGAAGATGAATTGAAGATAGACCCCTCTATGGTTGAGGTCATTCTGAATTGGCCCAAGCCCAATACAGTTATAGAGGTAAGAAGCTTTTTAGAGGTAGCACAATATTGGAAAAAGTTTATTGCTAATTTTTTTTCCATTGCAGCTCCATTACATGCATTGACAAGTGTCAAGAAAGTCTTCCACTGGGGAGATGTACAACAGAAAGCATTTGATGATTTGAAGCAAAAGATAAGTTCAACATTTGTATTTTCACTTTCGGATCTTAGACAACCATTCGAGATTCAAACGGATGCAAGCGATTATGCCATGGGAGAAATTCTATTGCAGCATGGTAAGCCCATTTCATTTCATTCTGAAATATTTAATGGAGCTGTAACTAACTATCCCACATATGACAAAGAACATTATGCATTGGTACAAAGTGTTAAAAATGGAAGCACTATTTTATGGGGAAAGAGACCATCATCCATACCAACCATCAATCGTTGTAGTACTTACAGTCACAATCAAAGTTGTAACAATCATGACATTTCAGATGTATGGGTTTTCTGCAACAATTTCATTTGGTTATCAGGTATAAAAAGGGAATCTACAATAAGATAGCTAATATGATTTCAAGGCCTATTGTAAATTCATCTATTATAATCAAGCATAATTCGGTTTTGCATGATTGTTACATAGAACAATATGCAAATGATAGTGACTTTCAAGAAGTATATGCAAGTTTGAGTCAAGGAAATCAAATTGAAGAGTTGGATTATCATGTACATAACAGTCTGTTGTATCACCTGGGCAAGTTGTGTATTCCACAGGGAGAAAGAAATAATATCATAAGGGAGGTGCACACTTCATTGATTGCTGGACACATTGGTGTAGGCAAGATAGTAGCGAAACTTCAAACATATTGTTATTGGCCATGCATGTTGGATAATGTTTTTTGTTTCATAAGCGGATGTCGTTTATGTGCTACAAGTAAGACTAGAAATAGGAAACTTGGTTTATACACTCCACTTCCAGTACCTTCACGTCCATGGGAGAGAATCTCAATGGAATTTGTAGGAGGTCTTCCATTGTCAAGGAAAGGTCATGATTACTTATATGTAGTTGTTGATAGGTTCAACAAGATGTGCATACTAATACCATGTAAAATGAAAATTATAGATAAACAAACAACTCATCTTTCCTTCCAAAACATTTGGGTTCATTTTGGTCTTCCTACTTCTATTGTAAGTGATCGAGATTATCGATTTGTTGTGAATTTTTGGTCAAATTTGTGGGACATGATGGACAAAAAGTTGAAGAAGAGTACATCCTTTCATCCACAAACAGATGGACAAACTGAGGTGGTTAATAGAATAGTTATTCATCTTCTTAGAGGATACTTTAGCAAACATCTCAAGTTGTGGGATGAACAGTTGCATTACATACATCATGCATACAACAGGGCAAAGCATTTTTCCATGAACATATCGCCATTTGAGGCATGTTATGGGAAATTGCCAAGATTTCCATTGGACTTCATATTTGAGAAAGATGTCGCCATCAATGGTCATAGTGACATTGATAAGGCAATGAAGTTCATAGAGAAAATTCAGGTTATACATCATATAGTGTAGGAACAACTTGAGAAAATTCAAATCATCTATAAGGCAAGGCATGACAAACATCGGGTTGATCATAAATTTCAAGCTGGCGACGAAGTTTGGTTATATATTAGCAAAGAGAGACTTCAAGGGGAAGGTAAAAAGCTTAAACCAATCCATTATGGTCCTTTTAAAATTCTGGAAAAGATTAATAACAATGCATTTAAGCTTGATTTTCCTCCTTATATGCAAATATACTCTATTGTTAATGTTGAGAATTTGAGATTGTTTGAGCCTCCTTTGATTGGTGATCAAGGAGAGCATGTTCAGCTGCTATCAATAGATGATTTTTCACCAGAATATCTTGATGAACTTTAGAAGGATGTCATACTTGACAAAATAATGAGAACTTAAAAGAGAGGGGATGTTGAATAACTAGAGTGGGACTCAAGGGACAAAAGCATTCTCAAGCCAAACAGTTGCAGAATGAGAAGGTTAGAGAGATGTACCCTCACCTGCTGAACAATTGATAGTATCTTCTAGGGTTTAAAAGGATTCTAATGGGGAGGAATGATCAAGTGCTCACTATGCAGCTCAAAAATAAAATATCTCAAAATGGCTCGAAACCTGAACGAATGCGTCCGTCTCAGAAAAACCATCCTATGCAACTCATTTCGTTAAAAACCGAGTTCGTATGAGAAAGTTATTGTGTTCTGATCACTTTACTAAATAGGTGAAATTTGCAAAAAAAATGCCTAGTCACTGCATAGTCAATAGTCTGTACTGTTGACGTGGTAGGTGACTAGGCATGGTCAACGTAGGTCAACAACGAATCAGGGATGGACCAATGGCATTATCTGGTTGGGTTGTATAGTGGTTTGTTGGCACATTCTTATTGGTTTATTGTGAACCAATGGAAGAATGCCATGTGGCAAGCTCAGAGGCCGCTACGTGGCACCTCCCAAAGGACGGGTTGGAGGTATATATATATAATGGAGAAAAATTTTGGTTGGAGGTCGAGTCAAACCCACAACCTATGGCCTACCATCATCACACCTTAATCGCCTCCTCTACAGCATGGTTCTTAACCCATAACTACGAGGTGTATATTTAAAGTTTAATGGCTATGGAGTTGGCAGTTAGGGGAAGGCCATCCTATAGGCCAACCCTCCCCCCATGTGAACACAACATATTCAAACCATAGCAGTTTATGTTACTTGATGGCTAACCTAACCATTCCACAACGGTTCCATGTGATTACAATACTACAAAACTGCAAACAGTTGTGTTAACACTGGTGGCTCCGACATAACAACTCTGCAACAGTTTAAATACATCACATGTGAACGCAATCACTGTAACCTCAAACGATCACTCCGACGGTTCCTCCCCAACAATTAATGCAACATTACATCGCATGTGAACAAGCCATTCAAACCGCCACATATAACGGTTATGGTTAGCACTAATCACAAAATTTAACGCTAATCCAGTTTTAAATATTAATTAAGCGCAATTTAATTCTGAGATTGATCTGGTGGTGGATTTGGTAGTGCCCCCAAGTTTGGTTTTGCCTCCAAATTTAGCGCGCTAACTAGAGTCATTCTAGATTTAGTGGAGTTTTTCTAGGAAAAGACTGACTGAGCCCTAGAGAAGTCATTTTTCGACCAAATTAAGCTCAGAAAGAGGTGTTCTTAGCTAATTTGGACATTCTGAACACATTGGTGCAGGTATCAAGAGCCATAGATCTTTGTAAAACAACATTTTTCCATATTAAGCTAATATAGAGGCCTAAGCCATGGAAGCTGGACCAAGGAGATGTACCCCAGGATGGGTGAACTCCATCAAAACACTATGTTAAAAGTGTCTCTTTGATGGTTTGCTGTACTTTGAATGTCTGTTGTTCAGTATTTGTTTTTGAAGCTATTTTTCTCATGAATGTCACTTTAAACTTGAGGAAATTTCCCTGATTGTATGCACAAACAACTAAGGAAACCTCGGCACAAAAAGCAATAAGAAAGAACATGTTTATAAATATGTAATTGTTATTAGCACAACAAAACTAATCATACAAAAACAGATTAAAGACCTTGTTCTCCTTTATGATGGTAAGTTTGTAAAATTTCAAGGATAATTCAAGATGCATTGGTTGGGCCCATACATTATCAAGCATATTACTGATGGAGGTGCAGTTCAATTAGAAAATTTAAATGGAGAATTGGTTCAAGGAGGAGTAAATGGAAGTAGGTTGAAGCTGTACAGGGACAACCCTGCCCCTACATAATCCAGGTGGATATTGGTGGCCACTTGCCTATTCCACTTGGATCCCCACCATTTTTTCTTTTAGTTTTTCAGTGTCCTTAATTATAGCACAATTTATTATTTTTGGCAGTTTTTTAGGTCCTGAACTTTTGGAACCGTTTTGAGGCCCTAAACGATTTTTTTGGGAAAATCACGGTGGCCAATACAAGTTGTCAACTTTGTATTCATTTTCAGAAATTGTATTCCTCAATATATCTTTCTAACGAGGTATCATGTGTGTCAAACGAAGACCGTATGCCAAAGTTAGGACCCCAGGAAGTTGATGTACCAACTTACCCCAAGTTGTCCCCAAATGGGCTCATAGTTTGGTGTTTCATCTCCTAGGGTTAGGTTTTTGGATGTTTAGGGTTTTCCATTGTTTCTCAATAATAAATAGGCTTTCAAGCATCAATGTAACACAATTTAGAGGCATGTAGCCACGACATATCTTCTAAGAGATAAGCTACCATCGTTCAAGCTAGTCTTATTTCCATTCTGTTTGTAAGCATATTTTAGTATCTGATATTAATGGAATGAAGTGTTATTTCTACTATATCTATATATTTATGGTTATATATGTAATTTGTTGCATTCCTATTTAAATTCATATCAGTGGTATCAGAGCGGTTTGTTATTTCTATGTTTTTCTTTGCATGTCCCCAACAAGGTCAGGATATAAGAAGTTAGAGCTTAAAATGGTCGAACTTTTGTAAGACCAGCCTCACAAATCCTAGTGGCCTCCCGTGGGGGATGGAAAGAAAGACGAGGGAGCAGTAGATCCTATCAAAATATTGCTCGAGGAGGCCCTCGAGAAACAAAGGAATGCGATGATGGGTAAATTTGCCCAAGTCTTTCAATGGTTGCGCACCGACGCTGCATCCACATCCAACAACCATTCTCGAGGCACCACTCCTTTTAAGCTACAAGTAAAATTTTACATTCCCATATTTGACGGCCAAATAGATGCAGATGCCATAGATAACTGGTTAAATCTACTAGAATAATATTTTTATGTTCATGATTTCTCCAGCCGGGAAAATATTACTTTTGCTCTTCTGAAAGCTAGCCCCCACGTTAAGTATTGGTGGGAAACCTACTATGAGCAAAACAATGAAAATACAACCTAACTATTTTCAGCCGCACCCAATTGGAATTCATTATGGGATGCCATCAAGGAGTAGTACTACGTTGTTGCGAGATATGATGATAAATACAGAAAGTGGACCATGCTACGGGAGGGAAGGGACCAAGATGTGTCAGAGTTTACCAATTTTTTTCATACCCTTCCCACAAAGTTCTGTATCAAGGATGCTAAGAAAAATTTGGTACTCAAGTACTGTGGCTACCTACACAGGCACATCTAGGATGAGATGGAGTTTCTAGAGATCTCCTTGCTTGACATAATGTACAAATATGTTGTCAAGATCGAGTAGAAGCTTAAACAACAAAAGCAATACTTTGGATTTGTGAATTTGAAGCAAGGAAAAGGTGCCCCCAAACCATGGAACAAAGGAAAAATCCAAAGCAGGGTGGCTCGGGACAAACCGCCAAGGCCACAAGCCAAGAACAACACCACGAAGTCGAATAAGGACACGATAAAGTGGTGTGAGTTCCATAAGAGCTCCACTCAAAACACTAGTGACTATCAGGCCAAGCAATCACTAGTGGTTGAGCTGAAGGCTTTTGAATTAGATGCATGTACTAAACTTGAGTGAGAACCCGACAAGGGGAAGGAAAAAGGGAAGTAGATTATTGATGTAGATCCCAATGCCACAATTGCCACCATGAAGATACAGAAGGAGAAACTTGAAGATTTAGAGGAGGAGGAGCGACTCTTCCATTCCTAGATGTTGGTAAAGGGTTCCCCGCTACATTTCATTGTGGACAATGGGAGACAAAAGAACCTCATTTAATCGGAGGTCATTAAGCAGTTGGGCTTATCGACCATAGCACACCCATAACCATACACCATCGGGTGGCTTCACCAAGGCTGGGCCCTTCGCATCAGCCAGTTGTGCCGCCTTCCATACAACATCAAGACCTTCACAGATGAGGTATTATGTGACGCTGCTCCTCTTGATGTTTGTGATGTATTATTAGGTTGACCATATGTGTGGAAGCAACATGTTGTGTATGATTCAAGGCATCACACTGTTATTGTTACCTTGGGAAATAAGTTGTACAAGATACCCAAGGTAGAACCGCCTACTGCCCTCTCTTTGGTTACTGCAAAAAAATGTAGTAAGCTCATTTCTAAATCTGGGAAATTTGTTTTCCTAATGATACAACCTCAGGGAAAGAAGAAGATGGTGGCCACGACTACTAGAGAGGGCCCCTCTGCACAACAACAATAGATGGACAAGGTCATGGCAGAGTACGAGGACCTCTTCACCTCCCTCACAGGGGTGCCTCTACAATGTCAGGTCAAGCACTCCATCGATATAACCCTAGGTGCGCCATTTCCCAATGGACCAATTTATCAATGCTCTATTATAGAGAATGAAGAAATCAAGAGGTAGATTCAAGAGCTAATACAGGAAGGTCACATCCGACTGAGTTCATCACCCTGTGGGAGCCTGATCGTGTTGGTACAGAAGAAGGAAGGGACTTGGAGACTCTGTATTGACTATCAGACCTTGAACAAGATCATTGTCTAGAATAGGTACCCAATCCCATGGATTGATGAACTTCTAGACCAACTCAAGGGGTAAATATCTTAGGAAGATCAACTTGGAGTTTGGATATCACTAGGTACCAATCGAACCCTTCGATGTGTGGAACACTTCCTTCAAAGCCAGGGAGGGCCTTTTTGAATGGCTGGTTATGCCTTTCGGGTTGACGAATGCTCTTGACACCTTCATGAGGATGATGGATGA
Organism: Pinus taeda; assembly: GCA_000404065.3. Taxonomy (NCBI): domain Eukaryota; kingdom Viridiplantae; phylum Streptophyta; class Pinopsida; order Pinales; family Pinaceae; genus Pinus; species Pinus taeda. The sequence goes on along the minus strand of APFE030917428.1, from coordinate 87,816 downwards.
TATCGTGCAGCCATTCGATAACTCATTTGTAGTGGTATACTTAGATGACATCCTCATCTTTAGCTAGAGTTGGGAAGAACACCTCCACCACATCTGATAGGTTCTCCAAACACTGCGGAAACATAAGTTGTGCGCCAATTTGGAGAAATGCACTTTTGGCATGACCCAGGTTCAGTATCTAGGATACATTATTGATGAACGGGGGGTGAATGTGGATCTAGCCAAGATCCAAGTCATTCAGGATTGGCTAGCCCTAACCACTCTAATAGAGTTCTGCAACTTTCTGGGTCTTGCCAATTTCTACTGCAAATTCATGTTGGGGTTCTCTCATATCACTTGGCCCTTGAGTCAAGTCACCAAGGGAGGAGCGAAAGAAAAATTATTTTGGTATGAATCTCAATAGAAGGCATTCATAAAGTTGAAACATTGCCTATGCTATGCACCAACGCTCACATTAGTAGACTTGCAACAACCATTTGAGATGGAGACATATGCCTCTGACTATGCCATTGGGGCTCTCCTTTCTCAACAAGGGGACCTAGTGGAATATCACAGTGAGACTCTTTCAAAAACAGTTCGGAAGTATCCCACTTATGACAAAAATATGTATTCCATTGTGCAGGCCTGCCGATAATGGAAGTATTACGTTTTGGGGAAGGAAACATTCATCCACATAGACCACCGACCCTTGCAGTTTATATAGACACAAGGGAAGTTACATAATGGTCACCATTAAAAGTGGTCTGCACACCTGCAACAGTTCCATTTGAATATCAAGTACAAGAAGGGAAACACCAATAATGTTGCAGAATACCTCAGCCGACCACCAATCATGGCGTAAACCACCGTGCTCGACTCTTATGGGCATGAGACTTCTGATTAGCCACTTCTCTACAAAAGTGACCTAGAATTGTGCCACACATACCAGAATCTCTTGGAGGGTCAACAAGTTCTAGATATTCACCTCTAGGATGCAATGTTATGCCACCTGGGACACCTTTGTGTTCCTTCAAGCGAGCATGCCAAGATTATTTTGGAAGCACACTACAGTCGGGTTGTTGGGCATTTCGGGGTCGAGAAAATAATGGCAGTACTGTAGAAATATTTTTATTGGCCAAATATTCGACAGGATGTTGCAAAGTACATCAGATCTTGCACAGCCTGTGCCATTTCCAAACCAACCATAAAGAAGCAAGGCCTCTATACACCACTACCTACCCCTAGTTGAGCTTGGAAATCCATCTCCATGGATTACATGTCGAGCCTTCCTTCTACTAAGCATGGGAATGACTGTGTTTTTGTGGTCGTCAAAAGATTCTCGTAGATGGCCATTATGGCGGCTTATAAGAAGAATATCACAAAAGAAGCCACTACTAAACTCTTCTTTGAACGAGTGTGGGTACACTTTGGGATTCCAAAACCAATCATCTCAGATCGGGACAAAAGGTTCCTTAGTACATTTTGGTCCAGTCTCTAGTCGATGTTGGACACCCATCTCACTAAGTCCACAACTTTCCATCCCCAAACTGATGGTGAGATAGAGGTCATCAACATGATGATCATACATGTTCTACACGTACAACTCAAAAGAATCCACACACATGGGATGAGATTCTCCCCTATGTCCAACACAGTTATAACCAGGCTCTCCACAGCTTAACTAGACATAGTCCTTTCGAGGTGGGCTTTGGATTCTAGCCACTATGTCCCATTGATGTGGCCATACCATTTGTAGCTACTCATGCAAATTCAAATCATGTCCAATATGAAGCCAAGAAGGCAAACAACTTCATTGAGCACATTCAGCACATCCTCCAACCGGTCCATGACATATTGGACAGAGCCAATGCTAAGTAAAAGCAACAACATGATCAACATCGGGTGTCACACAAGTTCAAGGTGGGTAACAAAGTTTGGTTACATTTGCAGAAGGATTGCCTTGCTAGGCCCCATCGCAAGTTCATCCGCTCTAATATGGGCCATTCACTATCACTAAGGTAGTAGGGGACAATGCCTTCGAGCTCAGTATTCCACCATTCTTTGGTCTACACCCAATGTTCAACGTGGATCGTCTTTGACCCTGCTTTCCACCATTGTTGGACACATATGATATTGTAGAACAATTCACACCAATAGAGTTGAACCCAGACTACATGGAACAACCACAACTAATCAAATCGTGGAAACACAGATCAAGAACACTCAATAGCAAAGGATCCAATTGTATCGAGTTGTCAAAGCAAGCTAACTCCTTCACCAGGGAAAGTGGCTCACGAGAGACCAAGTTCAATAGAAGTTTCCTCATCTCATGGAGGAAGTCAATGCAATGGGAAACATTTAAGGGGACCAAATGATCCAAGTGGATATTGGTGGCCACCTTCCTATTCCACTTGGACCCCCACCATTGTTTCTTTTAGTTTTTTAGCTTTTTTAATTGTAGCACAATTTATTATTTTTGGCAGTTTTTTTGGGTCCTAAACTTCTGGAGCCATTTTTGGCCCTAAACAACGTTTTTTGGGGAAAAAGGGGGTGGAAAACACAAGTTTTCAACTTGATATTCTCTATTAGCAGTTTTATTCCTCAGCTAGATCTTTTTAACGAGGTATTGTGTGTGTCAAACGAAGATTGTATGACCCTGCGAAGTTGATGTACCAACTTATCCCAACAAGGCCCATAGTTTGGCGTTTCATCTCCTAGGGTTAGGTTTTTGGATGTTTAGGGTTTTCCATTGTTTCTCAATAATAAATAGGTCTTAAATCCTTATTGTAACATAGTTTAGAGGCATGTATCCGCCACATCTCTTCTCAGAGATAAGCTACCATCACTCGAGCTAGTCTTATTGTCATTCTGTTTGTAAGCATATTTTAGTATCTGATATTAAGGAAATGAAGTGTTATTTATGATACATATCTATATTATGGTTATATTTGTAATTTGTTGCATTCATTTTTAAATTTGGATCACTACAGCTTCACTCTGAAGAAAGAAGAAGAGTCTTAGTGCCACCTACAATTGAAAGTTGGCATTGGACTATAAACTGCGCTACAGAGAGAGCTTTGACGTAGGAAACTACACTCTGGATTATGCCAAAGTTTGGTAGGAGTCTTGATGTAAGAGGGCTTGCTCACTACAATATGGGATGCATCGATGTTCACTCGGAAAAATATGATCATTAAAAAGGAAAGTTGTCATTAAACACACGGAAAGATGCATTTATGAGGATAGATTGATTGGATCTAGTGATAGATAGGCAATTAATGAACACTATCTGAGTAAATGATCAGGTTATAAATTTAGATTGTTTTATAAAAATCCATCTACTGCCCATATTTAGCACTTTGCTAAATTGAGAACTTGAATATTGCTATTGTGAAGAAGTTGTAGAATTTTTCACATGAATATCTTGACAACTAAAGCATTTATTCATATATTTAGTGTGAAGGGCTTAGCTGGAGTCATGGAAGTAGCATCTAAAGTAGCATCAGCTGATATTTCTACACCAACATCACCACCTACAACACCATCATCATGCACACAATGGAAATCTTTGCGAAAGAAAATGACCAAAGAACAAAGAACAAAGAAGAAACAGGAAACGAGATTCGTTGAGCCTTAGAAAGAGCCTAAGCAAGTGAGAGATTGTGAGGAAGAAGCAGAGAAAGGGAAAATGAAAACAGATGGTGCAGTGTTTCCATTGCCTCTCCCACTATATATTCCACCAAGAAAACCATTTGAAAAACCAGTGAAAGAGTTGAAGGACACGAAGTATGGCACATTCACACCTTTATTGCCAGAGTCAGTGCAATTCACTGGAGAAACCCTTATGAAGATTCCATAGCTAAAGTTCACGGATTATGATTTCAATGAAATAAATAATTATCCGCAGTTCACACCAGATATATACTTAAATCAAGTGCACTACCTTGAGCGTTGTGTGACAAGGTTAGAACCGCAGTAGTGGGCTACTGATTTGGCGCAGTCAGGCTTGATGAATATGTTGAATGTGTTGCACTTTGGCAGAATTCCAAGAAGCATGACTTGTGTGAGACAAATGCTCGTGATGGTGCACAATAGATTCTTGTGGATGGGGAAGAGGTTCATGTCGACCCAATGCTAATATAGAGAATCAAAAGACTGCCTTATCAAGGGCTGAACCCCGCAGAGGAGTTTTTGGGAAAGATCAAGACATGGCCATAATAGAAAACATGAAGAAGAAGTTTGGACTGACAAAAGGGAAGTGAGTTTATGATATCAACTCAATCAATGACCAGGGCGTTTGCTTCACAACACATATATTGGATGGAAAAATCATGAAGAAGTGTTGGGCTAATGAAGTCCCTACACTGGTAGTTTCATTAGTTGCATAGTGCGCTAATGAAGCTCAGTACAACTGGGCCACATATCTATGCCAAGAGTTCCTGGACGATTGCTGCGAAGCTCAGGAGAAAGGTACTCTATTTCATTGTGCATGGTTAATTTTGATAACTGCGATGATTTCATGGAGAGAGCCAGAAGATTCACAGTTCCCTCTGGTACCCTCAGATGTTTGTGAAGCCGTGTGATATGACTCATTGTGGTATACCACTAAACTGACACGAGCACATGATAAAATAATGTTTTCCGTATTATATCCTATGGACTTACACATGTTGGTGAACCAACAACCTCTCCTTTCACTAAGCCTATACACGTAGTATATCTCTTTCGTGATGTTTAAGGCTAACTTCCATATAATTTACATATAGGCTCATAGAGATACAAGGAAGAAATGGAATCCCCTACCATATTTAGTGACAAAAGATGATCTCCTAGTAGATACAACAATGGCCCGCAAATTGGATGACTGCGTTGGAGATACAGATAGAGGATAGTCCGACAGAGGAGGACACACTGCAACATGAGGAGGCTAGTGGAAAGGATATGGAAGAGCTAGAGTCAAAACAAGAGGAGGAATACAACAAGGATCACTAGGATCTCCTGAAGGTGACGAGAAGAACAAAGAGTCTAAAAAGATAGAGACATACCAAGATGTCATGGAGAAGAGGAAGGTAGGGGCTAAGGCTACCACAAGAAGTAAAAAGAAGTAGAAGGCAGATATGGAAAAGGACCTAACACCAATGGTCCTCACCAATGGGGACTTGGACTAGATTGGGGATAGAATTCAGGAAGAAACAAAGGAATGTTGGAACAACTTAGAGGATCGCTACGATGGACTTCTAACAGGTGTCCAGGAGAACATTGGAGAACTGAAAAATATTAGCACAGACACTCAAACAACTAGTATAGGCAGAGGAGAAGATTTGAGAGGAAATAACATTAGAGCCTACACTTGCAGTGCGGATAACACCGATACCTGTCAGAGCCCTGCAATTTCACTCTGCCAAGGTAAAACATCATGAAAAAGAGTTGAGGTATGTGAACATGAACATCGAATCAGTACCACTTATGGGATTACAAAAGATGCATCTAGAGATCATAGATGAGCTGAAGCTCTGCGAACAACAAACTTCACAGTTAAACATTCAGGTAGAGAGAGAGATAGCTTTGTTGGAGAAGAAGATCGACTAGGCGATCCAAGAGAGGGATCAAATAGTACAGTAGCAATGGAAGCTAAAGGAGGTGGTCAAAGCAACATGTCGTGAGATTCTAGACATTGAGGGCCGAGAAGAGGAGCCAGTGCCTTGCAGTAAAAAGATACAAAGATCAGATTGCAGAAGTGAAATTTACATATGAGATGAAGATCAATGAGCTACAAATGAATCTACAACCAACCACACCATAGGAAGTGCAAGAGTAGAGGGAGGCCAACCTGAAGGCTGCAATGGTCGGCATCTTCGCAATGGTGGTAGATTGTGGGAAGCTATTAGATGAGAGCTTACAAATTTGGACTTCATTGTAGGAAGATCCAAATTTTCCGAAGCTGCAAGAGGATATTCAATAGAAGCAGTAACAATTGGAGAAGATATATTAAGTTATGGTATGTTCTATGCTTATAACAGTTTACTTCTTTTTCTTATTATATTCCATAGATTAGCAATCACATGTACATAAAGTAAAGTGTGGATAGAACATTAAATGATCGACATAAAACAAGCCAAGACAAGAGACACAAGATGTGGCGGCTAGCCAGGGACAAACCCCACAATGTGTGGGGAAACCCTTTGATCAAATATTATTTTATCTGATTTATATTAGCAGTAATAAACACTAGATCAACAACATCAGCATTAGCGGCTTCATCATCAAAATAGGGTAGACAATATCTCACAAACCGACCATCGGATCGACTTGATTCCACCACCAAACGTTGCAACTTCTAGAGGAGGTTTAGATGAACCTACAACACAATTCAGATGAGGATATATTCTGATCCACGTAGGTCAACCTTCACTTCTGCAGTTGCAGCTTTAGTTTCAGCAGCTTCCTTCAAACTAGGGCAGTCGATATCTTGCAAACTGTCTATTGGATTGAATTGATTCCACCACCAAAAGTTGTATATTTTAGAGGAGGTTCAAATGAATATATACCACAGTTTAGATGAGGAGATATTCTGGTCCACGCAGGTCAAACTTTACTTCTGTAGTTGCAACTTCAGTTTCAGCAGCTTCCTTCAAACTAGGGCAGTCGATATTTTGCAAATCGTCTGTTGGATTGACTTGATTCCACCACCAAAAGTTGCGGCTTTTAGAGGAGGTTCAGATGAACCTACAATGCAGTTCAGATGAGGATATCTTCTAGTCCACGCAGGTAAAACTTTACTTCTGCAGTTGGAGCTTCAATTTCAACAGCTTCGGGCTTCACATGTGTGAGGGAGAGACCCTTTTCTGTGCAGTAGAGGAGAGACTCCTTTCTGTGCAATATAGAGAGAGATGTGTTGAGATGAGTTAGTGCAAATGACGAAAAGTAATATTGTACTTATACACAAATGATGATGTTTGAATAGATGAGACTGTTGGGATTTTGAGCCTACATGAGTTGTAGGTTGGCTTGATAAGAATTCCATAATCAAAATAAATTCATATCTCCATGAATACTTATCAGAATCAAATGATATGTATATCAATATTACACCTCTCGATGAGAGGAATCTAATAAAAATATTATCAGCCATGAGTAAGATGACCCACATGAAGTTTGGCCCTAGTTGCTAATTTTAACACTCCCTCTTAACTAGGGAGAACTTCATCTGCAATCTGTCTATCGGTCGTTACTATTCATCCATCAAATGCACTACCCTGTATAGCATGACCCTTGCCCTGCTCTGCTCTATTCTGCCTGTTCTGCTTTGTCTTGTTCTACCCTGTACTGATCTGTATTGTTCTCCTCTATTTTGCTCTGCTCTTGCATTGTTCTGTTTTTCTCTGCTTTTGTCTGAATTATGAAGAAGAAGAAATGATCAAGGATGTATCATAATGACTCAAAGTCAGTTTCAGAGTATGTACAATTGGTCCCAGACCAGTCTCAACTGACCCGAAGTCAGCATCACAGTATGTACAACTCCTACCACTGGTCCTAGACCAGTAACATCCTCCACTCACTCAAAGTCAGTCTCAGAGTGCGTACCACTTGTCCCAGACCAGTCTCAACCGCCCTGAAGTTAGTGTCATAGAATGTACCACTCCTACCACTAGTCCCAGACCAGTATGATTGATCCTAGATCAATGGAGGTCATCCTAGCATAGGGAGTATGTTAGATACAATGATGCGTCCATCGGTACTACTATGCTCCCTAACTTCATTTCCCTGCTCTTTGATCAGATGAGAGGTACTTCCCATGAGTCCCAAATTGCATGGGTAGGATGCCTCGACATGAGAACTAATCAATCTTTTCCTCACAGGAGAACACATCAATCCTGCTACAATCGCCATGGAGAACACATCAATCTAGGCCGCCATGGAGAACACATCAATCCAGGTCTCACACGAGAACACATCAATCATGCTATAGTCACTATGGAGAACACATTAATCCAAGCCTCATAGGAGAACACATAAATCTTGCTACAATTGCCATGGAGAACACATCAATCTAGGCCTCATAGGAGAACTAATCATCCTGCTACACAAGAGAGTGAATCATCCTATTCCACAAGAGAGAGAATCATCTTGTCCCATAAGAGAGTGAATCATCTTATTCCAGTGTGCACCACTAGGGGAGGGTGAGTCACCCTGTGGTCGTATGTTGCTCCAGTAAGAACCGAAAGCCCTTAGAGCTCCTAGAGCTTAATGTATGCAACATGCAGGACCCTTGTACAAGGGTTTCTTGATGACTCCAAGTCGTTTGGGAAAATCATAGATTAGATCTTTCCTTCAGGCTTTGACAAGGTGTATCGACTTATACATCATCTTAATGCAATGGAGCCTCCTTGCTCATTGACTTACCATATCCCAGATGATGTCTATCTGCTAGAGAAAAATCGATGAATATATGATTCCTCAATAATTGAATCCCACCTTTGCTGTTATAGAGAATCACAATGGTATGTGTTCAAATATCTCACTGAAGAGCTTCCCCAACCAGGCAACTTCAAATGAGTTCATACTCGTATATATGTATCCAGTCTCAATGGTGCTTATGGCAACCAACTTATTCTTCCTGCTCATTCATTATATCGAAGCAAAATCCAAAGAGAAACAAAACTAAAATTGCTCCAGTGATCTTCCACACTACTTGCCTAATCAAAATTCGAATAATTATGCAGTTTCATATTTCTGGCAGTGTATCTCAATCCATGAGAGATTGTGTCCTGAAGACATCTCAGAAGATTCTTAGCACCAATCTAGTGAATCTCAACCAAATATGAGCTCACAATGCTAACTGCAAAACATATGTTCGGATGGAGGTTCACTAAGAACATCAACGTGAATGATTTTTTGAAAATCAGAGGCATTTCCCAAATCTGTTCCAACATCACTACCATATAACTTCTGAAAGTTAAGATCCTCGAGGTAGTCACAGGCTTGTAGTGCATCATACCAAATATTTTTCAGAATCTTTACCACATATTTTCCTTGAGATAGGAAAATTTCCCTTGGCTTCTGCCACACTTCAAGTCCTTGGTTCTTCATTTCAAATTCAGAAGCCAACTCCCTCTTACATTTGTGAATGAGAGGGTATGCACCTGTTATGAAGAGGTCATCCATGTATAGCACCAGTCTGAGAGGTTTTTCATCTTCAACCTTAAAGTAAAGGTTAGGATCAGCTTCACTCCTAGTGAATCCCAGCTTCATCAAGTAGCTATTGATCCTCTCATACCATGCTCGGGGTGCTTGCTTCAGCCCATAAAGAGCCTTCTTCAACCTACATACATGAGATTTTCAATCATAAATCTCAAATCCTTCGGGTTGCTCCACATAGACCTCTTCTTTGATAGAAGTGTGCAAGAACATGATCTTGACATCCATCTAATGTAGGTTCCATCCTTGTGAAGCCAAAAGGGCTATGATCAAGTGGATGGTCATATATCTTGCTACAGGTGCAAATATCATAGTCTATACCTTCCTTCTGGGAGAAACCACAAGCAACAAAACGAGCCTTATACTTTTCCATATTTCCATCTGCTGCATGCTTTATCTTGTAAAACCATTTTGAAGTAACAATTGTCATGTCCTGGGGTCTGGGAACTACTTACCATACATCTTTCTCCATAATGGTCATAGCATCCTTCCATAATTGATGCTTGATGGCATCTGAGAATGATGAAGGCTCATTTTGTATAATTGTGCTCATGATGGTCAGGTATCCCTGATACTTGTTATGTTTCTTACTTTCACAAAAGTTTCCTTGGGGTGCAGCATGTCCTTCAACATCATCAAGTATCCCCCTAAGCCATGAAGGCCTCTTCTTAGAAGAGGAAGGCTTAGGTGGATAAATAGGATCCATGGGTTCCTCCACATCAGGCATTGTTACATCATCTACCCATAGAGACAACTTCCACAATCGTATGGTTTTTCCTTTCAGCCACACCATTCTGGTAAGGAGTATGTGGTGTAGTAGTCTCCCTCTAAATGCTAGCCTCAGATATGCTTGAGTGAACCAACTATAATATATCAGAGGTCTTGCTTTGGCTTGAGGGCAATGGTCCCCTTTTGAGCTTTCCTTCGGTACATCCTAGAAATACACCTTCTTTCTCTACTCGGAATTCAGGCATCCCTGTCACCATTTGTTTTACACCAAGTAGAGCTTTATAATGAAGGGGGGAAAACCTCCAATGCCAAAGTTTGGACTGAAGAGATGTGTCATAAGACATGATACCTAGTGGACTTCCATTGACCTAATATAATGAATCAACATGAGACCCAAGAGTAAAGGCATATTTAACATTATTTTTCGATACACGTACCTTTCCATCGCTGAAGGTTACCTTGTAGCCTTGTCTTCCATTGCTGAGATGGACATCAGGTTCTTTCGGAGGTCAAGTGCATTTAATACATCCTAGAATTTCTAGCCTTCTTGAATGCTTGTCCTCTTTCTTGATTCCCAGCAATCCTCTTACCTTTGCTATTGAATTTGTCATTCCTTTGATTGCCATTAGAGGGATTTTGATCATTGTCTTGGTGTGAGTCCTTTCTAGCAGGGCACTCCCTTGCATAGTGACCTGCTTTATCGCAGATGTAACATCATCCTTTTATTCCACCCTTAGGTCTAGCCTTTCCTTTTGATTTATTCCCGGAATTATTTCTTTTCTTAGCATGAGAAGAAAAGGTAGCAGGAGGACCTTTAGGCATGGGCATTTCTTGCTCTTTTACCCTTGTTTCTTCTTGAATGCATCTAGCCATTAATTCCTTGAAACTAGGAATTATATTATTGTTCAGAAGAGTAGTCCTGAACACGTACCATTCGGATGGTAATCCTCCAAGAGTCATGAGTGCCATTTCCCTATCAGTAATAGTCTCCCCAATAGATAGGATATCGTTCTTGATCTTGGTGACTCTTAAGAAGTATGCTTGCATACTCTCATCTTTACCCTTCTTGATTTCCCTTAGCTTATTTCTAAGAAGCAAAAATTGATTTGCATCAATAACTTTAAATAAACTCACCAGTCTATCGTATATTTCCTTGGAGGTGTTCAGGCCAGAGATGTAGGCCACCAAGTACTTGCTGATAGAGTTTCGGATGATCTTCTTTGTTTTGACTTCTATGGTTTTCCATTTGTACCTAGTAGTAGTGGATGCATTTGATGGAGGCTCAACAATATTGCCTCTTACATGGTCCAACACCCCTTGATCTTCTAGGGTTAGGTCGATAGACATCTTCCATCCATGATAGTCAACTTTCTCATGGAGCTTGTCTTTGGTAGGAAAGAGTGTTGAGGACCCCATAGTTCTTTTAGGATAGCCTTACCAATCTTCTCTTCGGTGGTTGCTCTTGCTCTTGCTCGGGCTTTGTCTTCAGCTCAGCTCTGATTCCATGTTAAGTTATAGTATGTTATATGCTTATAGCAGTTTACTTATTTTTCTTATTATATTCCACAGATTAGCAATCACATGTACATAAAGTAAAGTGTAGATAGAACATTAAACGATCGACATAAAATAAGCCAAGATAAGAGACACAAGATGTGGCTACTAGCCAGGGACAAACCCCACAATGTGTGGGGAAACCATTTGATCAAATATTCTTTTATCTTCAAAAATTCAGCAGAGAGAAATAGTACAATAAATCTTATTTATATCAGCAGTAGCAAACCCTAGATTAGTAGCATCAACATTAGCGACTTCATCATCAAATTAGGGCAAAGGATATCTCACAAACCGACCATCGGATCGGCTTGATTCCACCACCAAAAGTTGCATCTTCCAGAGGAGGTGTTAGCTTCCTGTTGCAACAGGTTATTCATATTTCATGATTGACATTCTTCAGGCCAAATATGTCATACTTTGCATGCTGCAATGCTCCATATTTGCTTAACAGTCTCCAAGCAAAGAAGGCGACTCCAAGTTCATTCACTTGCCTTCCAAATTTTGAAAAAAGTTATCCTGGTATCGCCAATTTTCAGTTAAAGGGAGGTCCAAACAGCTTAATCTTGGTCTCCCTAGGTTTGAATTTCCTGTTTTAGAATATAGAGAATATAAATTTGTCCAAACAACTTAATCTTGGCAGATTCTTAGATAGGTAGAGAAGCAGAGGAGCCCAACAGCTTAATCTGGGCCCTTGGAAGAAATAAGGGTAGTATGTAGATAGGAAA
>APFE030917428.1:39563-74149 GCA_000404065.3 Pinus taeda | reverse complement strand
CCGAGCAGAGACTCGCACTGTAACTGTCATAATTTCCATAATCAAAGATTGCTGAAAGCATGGATTGTGAAACTACTTAATGTTTTCTCTTGGCCAAGGAATGATTACGGAATTCCTGTGCTTCTACATGATTCAATAAGTGTTTCTCCCCTCTGTTTAATTTTATGTTTATTACCACCGTTCCGCCTTCTAAATTGCAGGGAAAAAGAATAGCTTAAGATTTGTTTCATTACACCTTAAGTTCAATTTCTGCATTTCTCAATGTTTTCTTCAGAAATAGCTATGAGCATGTATGCTTAAATGATCTTGTTTACACTGTTTCTTTCACATATGAATGCATGTTTAGGAATTCTTAATTGCTCCTAGATCCCATTCATCCATTTCTCCTCTTTTTCAACATGATGAAGTGATTCTCCTTTGCCTTTCATCCCTGATTCTCATTCCGTACTTTCAGCAGATTGATAATTGTATCTTGTGTGGCTATCCCACTCTGTATCCCCTTGTGACCAAGAAAACGCAAGCAAACCTCAATCTGTGACTCCATGCCCAATGGTTCGAAACTTATCACACCTTACCTTACCTCTTTGTTCGAGAATCCTACTTTCCATCCAATCACAAACAAAACTCCCTTGAAGCTAGAAAGTAGCCTAAAATCATCAACGATAGTTGAATCATAAAGAGAGAGCCCTCTCTGATTGCAGGTGGGCTAGAACCTGCAATCCAAAGATTGGTTTGTGGTTACCTCGACCGTATCCCTATAAGGAGCCTAGGGACACCCTGAGTGATAACAGGAGGTTTAGATGAACCTACAACGCAGTTCAGATGAGGAGATATTTTGGTCCACGCAGGTCAAACTTCACTTCTGCAGTTGCAACTTCAGTTTCAACAGCTTCCTTCAAACGAGGGCAGTCGATATCTTGCAAACCGTCCATCAGATTGACTTGATTCCACCACCAAAAGTTCCGGCTTTTAGAGGAGGTTCAGATGAACCTACAACATAGTTCAGATGAGAAGATATTCTAGTCCACGCAGGTCAAAATTTACTTCTACAGTTGCAGCTTTAGTTTTAGCAGCTTCCTTCAAACTGGGGCAGTCGATATCTTGCAAACCATCCGCGGATATACTTGATTCCACCACCAAAAGTTGCGGATTTCAGAGGAGGTTTAGATGAACCTACAATACAGTTCAGATGAAGAGATCTTTTGGTCCATGCAGGTCAAAATTTACTTCTACAGTTGCAGCTTTAGTTTCAGCAGCTTCCGGCTTCACATGTGTGAGGGGGAGACCATTTTCTGCGTAGTAGAGAAGAGACTCTTTTCTGCACAGTAGAGAGAGATGTGTTGAGACGAGTGAGTGAAAATGAGGAAAAGTCCTCTTGTATTTATACACAAATTATGATGTTTGAATAGATGCGACTGTTGGGCTTTTGAGCCTACATGAGTTGTAGGTCGGCTTGATAATAATTCGATAATCAAAATAAATTCATATCTCCATGAATACTTATCGGAATTGAATGATATTTTTATCAATATTACACCTCTTAATGATAGGAATCTAATAAAAATATTATCATCCATGAATAAGATGACCGACATGAAGTTGGGCCCTAGTTTCCAATTTTAACAGGGCATCTGTGAGAACCATACCAATCTATTCTTATAACTTGTTGTACAAACCTAATACCTAGGCACAAAATCTATAGCCATACTTCTTCCTTGCATGAATGGATGATATGTGTTCAAATTTTGTAGTTAATAATTCCACTATAGAATGTCTCTTTATTATCTAGCTCATTGTTCCTCCAAATAGGTTAAACACATACCCACTTGTATATATTATGTGATACATATCTCTAACCCAATTTGTATCAACAAGGCCATGTATGTAGAACACTTTGTCTGGTCCTAGTCTTCCTTGGTAGCACAATCCATAACTAATAGTTTCACACAAATATCTAAAAATAGTCTTTACTGTGGCTTAATGATCCTTCCCTAATTTTGACATAGACCTGCTCAATACTCCCACTGCATGTGCAATGTCTGCTCTAATATATACCATTGCATACATCCATTTAGATTTTAATAAAAATATCTATGAAATATTAAAATGGGCATATATACATGGATTTGAGTAACATAAATTAATGAAAATTATAGCTCAACAAGAAACCAAAATATGTAGTGCCCATTTTATATGTCCAGCATGTAAAAATATGAGGTTTAAAAGATTCAAGGATTTCTCTAAAATGACATAACCAAAAAAGAATAAAAAAAATTTGCAATCAATCATTAATTCTAATGGTTGACACTACCTTTCTTTTAATCAATTTCAACTTGCACCTTGTTTCTCAACACTACATATAATCTATGCAATTTGTAAATTCAAGGATAAAAAACAATGTAACGCATTATGAATTTTTATAGCTATAAACATAGTTCCAACCCTTTTGTCTAGTTGACATTTGAGAACTTTGGTATAATATCTTCATTGTCTTTTGGTTCTCTTTTGCTATGACTCTTGTATATCAATCCAAAGGATACAAACCCAATATGATGAACTTTATATGGTTTTTAAAATACATTCACCATATATTTTATTTTTATCAACTTGTAATGGGAACTAAACTAGCTTCTTGATATGTTTTTTTATATATGATCATCACATTGTCTATTTTTATAGGTTTTCCATGTAACAAGGTATCTCACATTCGATACCCTAATAGGTCTTAGGGTTGTACAACAATAAGGTTCAATGATATGAGATCAACAAGTTACTCGAAGGAATTGAACATAGGTGGGGAGGATAACAATCATTCCACCTAATCACTTGAGATAAATCCAATTTATATCAAGGAAAAGTTATAATTATTTTAATATTCAAGATACATGTAAGAAATCTAATTATGAGTTGAAAATAACATATCCAAACTCCAAAATATTTCAAATGTTGTTTTTCAGGTGGTGAAAGACAATATGAAAAGTAACACAAGTACAATGGTCCTTTTATAATGGGTTTAGGATATGGATATTTATATTTCATTGTGTTACACAATATTTTGTCATCGAACCCATGTCCCCTAATCTTGGATAGAGTCAGTCCCTGAATGACATCTGAACTTTTTCATATACCAAAATATGTGTCCAAATCTTCCATATTACTCAAGAAGATTGCCTAAGCTCATTAATCCTGAAGTTGACCCCTTTTTACCCATGTTTCAAAATCGTCACATGTCATCAATATCTTGCTTGCGACGATAGCCCATAATGAACTAACACCTCACGATGTCATCTCTGAGTCTTAGTGTTTGACTAGAGACAACCCAAATATGGCGAATTAGTTCTCTGAGTCTCAGTGTTTGACAAGCAACAACCCAAATATGGCAAATTAGTTCAAACATAATACTTCTGGGTGGTTTTGGAGCTGGTTGTTGGGTCAAAGAAGTTTGCCTCTCCTCATTTGAGATGGCGGTTCCACCTTTTGATTAACCTCCCATGAAGATAAGCTTCCTCTCCCCTCATTTGTGGAGGCTCCTCCTCTTATAGAATCATCCTCCATGGCTATGATAAGCTAGTTAGCTAGTTCTTGGTTTGTTGGATTGATAGCTTACAGTTTGAATTGTTGATAGCTTAGCAATAGCTTGTGAGGTATGAGAATAACCTTTCATGTTGCGGATTGATAGTGTGAAATGGTTTTGTAAGAAGGAACCCTTATTGTGATCGCCTTAGTTTCATACTTGTGCTTTTGGGTGAGAGAGTCATCAGTCTTTCTAGGAGACCTTTGAGAGTGAATGCTTATGGAGACATACTGATCGGACCCTTCAAGGAAGCTTGCGACGTCAAGGCATGGTTGTAAGCTTTACTGTTGTTTATATTAATACAATCAATAGTTATTTCCTATATCATGTATGAAATGTATGTTGATAGCTTATGGTTCCTTGACTCTATAAGTAGATAGTTCATTGTTGTGCTCTATGTGTTTTGTCGTTTTCATATGTTGTTTCAGGTGAATCATTCATTAAGGAGAAGAAAGTGATAGCTGAAGCGATGTGACAAAGACTTCATCAAACATCGGTATAAGAAAGGCCTCTTTAACGATAACTATTTAAGGAACTAGCTATTGTCTTTGTCTTGCTGTGACTAGACCCACTCTAGGGCTAGAGGGGTTGTCTCTATCCGTAGAGGGAACATACCTGCATCACAATTTGGCGACTCCGCTAGGGAATGATTTGTGTATTGTCTCTTGATTTTTCTCTTGTTGTTTTCGATTGAATTACATAATGTCTCTTTGTTTTAGGACTGAACCATTAGTGATTTGGATCACTTGAGTAGATCTAGTAGTCCACCTCACTGTCTGAGTGATAAGCCTGGTGTATTTCTACTGTTTTTGCCTTGTTTTCCCTCTTTATTGAGATCGTCGTTGTTTAATTCCTAACAACTGCGACGAATCACTCTTGCGTTCTTTACCCTCATTGTACATCGTGGATATCCCATCATACAGCTGCGACGATTCCTAAAATCAGACTGTCACTGAGAATAGGTGTACCCTTGCGACGACGTTGCTCAATTGACTGTGTCGTGCTTGCGATGGTTAGCAATCATCTCATGTTGTCAGTGTTACGCCTGCGATGATTCTTGTAGGGATAATTTTTACAGCCCTACCTCCTAAATAGACCAGTGTAGCTTGTCCTTTGCTATTTCTTTCACCTTGTTAAGATTGTTTTGATTGTGTTTACTGAGGCATGTCCTTCTTTGTTCCATTTGTATGAAATTTGGCTTTTTGGACTGTGTGACCTAGGTCTTTTAGGGTTCCATCAAGAATTCGTTGGTTTTGGGTTGCTTGTCCTTTCAAGTTTTTGAACTACATCCACAACAATATTGTTGACTTGTTTGAAGTTGTTCTCTTGCTTCTTGCCCATCTTCCTAGTTGATCCATAGTGATTGGTCATCAAACTAGTTTGTTGTGTTGATTTGATTTCCATTCGTTATTGAAGCATAGATTACATTTTCCTTTTGGTCAGTCAAGGTGTGCATTAGCCTGCTTGTTATTTATTCCAAAAATAAAAAACAATTGCACTCATATAGTATACGAAAATGAAATCATGTTTGCATTAGTAGATTATTTATGATTAGGAATTGAAAAGTGAAATTCAAATCTTTCATTTTTCTTCATAGTAGTTGCAAGATAAGTGGAAATCGATGCATTGTGTTTCCTATTGATTGGATTACTTGCTTGCAATATTGTTCTTGAATTTTCTTGTTATTGTCTTCGTTCACTTGGAGATGAAATCTTTACCCTCATTTAGGTAGTTGTTCATCGAAAGGAATGGTTTTTTCCTCATCATAGTTGCATACTAGAGATTGTTGAAATACATTCAGTAAGGCCTTGAAATTGAAACTTAATTCAAGATCAACTGTTAAAATTCATTGAATTATCCTAAAAATACATTGGAACTTAATGCTTATATCTAGAAGTATAGGCTAGAGACATGTTCTGGTGTCATTAAACCTAGTGGCTATTGTTTGCACTGAGGTTGGGTGATTCCTCCTTTGTGATTCGATAAGTGCTAGTATGGACTTGTGCTCCCTATACCGTTGAATATATGGTGGGAGACCCTATTATTTTGAAATCATTTTACCCTTAGGAAGCCGAGTCTATCACCTTACAAACCGTAACGCACTGAACACAACATTCGAGAAGATTGACTGTTGTATGGGAAGTCCTTCGTCATTTCTCTTTCATTTATCACCAAGATGTATATTGCAGTTTTACGATTTGTCTCGTAAACCCTCTTGTCTAGAGTTTCCAAAGCAGTCGCTTTTTTTTCCTTTTCGACTCTTTAAAAGTAAAAGGATCATCTGAGCACTTGTCCTTTTAGGCTCATTAAACTTCAAAAGCGATAGAGTCACCTTTCGTCCTTTTCTCGACTCTTAAAATATAAGGCAAAGTTTTGTTTCAATGTTGTAAAATTATCTACCCACGAAATATTCCTGGTTATAGTTAGTGTTTCTTTCAAAGTAAATTCCAATGGAAACATTTCCAGAGTCTACCTGTCAAGGTCTCCCCCCGAATCAGAATCTTGGTCCTTTTCCTTCTTTTGGAAATGTTGGTGCTCCTTATATGGAAACATTGTCCCTGCCTGGGTTAACCATTGGCCTCCCTGTTTGGTTGTTTCCAACCTCGGTGGTTTCAAGCATCCCGACTCCTGCTCCACTCTCTCCTTCATTTGAATCACGTCACGATGATTCTAGGGTTGACCCTTCACCTTCTTCCCCTATTTCTTCACCCTCCTCTTCTACTTTGCCCAATGAAACTTCCAAATCCAGTAACCAGGAGGCTAAGAAGAAGAAGAGGAAGATGAAGAAGAAGAAGTTAGATAAGCGAGAGGCCAACCATGCGACTATTGCTCTGAGTGCACCTCCGGTAGAAAAACCTTTTGATCCTCGATGGAAAGTCAAATTTCCTTGTAAGCTGCATGGGTTACCATTTCCTTCGAGATTTTCCTAGTATTCCTAGGATCTTAGAAGTATGGTCTCGAGATATGATTCAACCATCCTTATCGACCTCTGGAGATCATGTCGATGCTACGCTATTGGCTAGCGATGGTAAGAAGAAAGAAAATATTAGATTTCCCTGTAGGTTATGTGAAGGAGAGCATCATCTTCACCTTTGTTCTCTTATGGATAAAGCTTCCAAAATTTTGGAAAACCTGGCAATTCCTCAGCCCCAACTTCCTGTTGGTTATCGGATGTTTTCTCCTAACCCTCCCTAGGTTGGTAAAGATATTGACCTGGATTCATCTCTTGCTCATCCTTCTCTTCCTGAGCCTGACTATGTTATGTCTATTCCTGACCAACCATTGGTCAAAGATAGTGTCGGCTTGGTTTCACCACTAGTTGTTCATTCTATTCTGGAAGAGCATAATGATCATACTACTCATGTTCTTTTGGTTTCTTCAGATTCTCATGAATCCAAAAGTAACCCTCCAGTCCCTAATGCTCTAGAGAGTCCTTCTTCTATTCTTGTAGAGCACAGAGGCAATCATATGATACCCCCACCAAGTAGTTCTGTCATTTCCTTCGATTGGAGTCACTTGACTGCTTTTCGCCTCCCACAGTACATGCCTATAATATGGCAGTACTTGGCACTCTTTTGTATGAAGGTGTGTCTGTTAGCCTCATGTCTTCCACTACTTAGCAAGCTTTGGGCTCCCCATAGCTTGTGCTTGTCACCCAGAATCCGTTGGCTTTTGATGGAGGAACCAGTTAACACTTAGGGATCCTTTCAAAGTTCCCTATTACTTTGGGAGGTAAAACCATCTATATAGACATGATGGTCATCCAAGGTGCGTTGGATTTCAATCTTATCCTTGGTTGAAACTATATTTATGTCATGGGAGCTCTTGTTTCTTCGCTTTTCCGCGTGGTTTGTTTTCCACATGACAGAAGAATTGTGACTATAGATCAATTGTTGTTCTTTGGTCACTAGGTAACTCCTTTGCAACCATCATCCCCTATCGAATCTTGATTTCCAGCAGTACCTTTCCCGCCACAGATCAATTATGTGGCTACCCGTTCCGCCTCCATTAATGATCACGCAGATGATCTAGTACATCATGTACTGGGGGCATTGGAACCTGATCTGTCATTGGTACCCAATGACCTGTATTCCTCCTGGAGCGTGGTCCTTCCATCTAGTGAAGACCTCTTGGGAACCCTCTTCTCATATGGTTCATGAACACTTTCGCTGAGGATCATTCTTTTCTTGTGTTGAACTCATTAAAAAATGAAATAAGGAGTCCCGAGGATAGTTTGTTCCTGTGTCAACCTCATTAAAAAATGAAATAAGGGGTGATGAGCATAGTTTTTGTCTTGTGTCAAGCTCCTTAAAAAATGAAACAAGGGTCTTGAGGATAGTTCTTTTACTATGTCAACCTCATTAAAAAATGAAACAACTCTCTTTTCCAAATTGAGTCTTTGATTAAAGATCTCGTAAAATCCCAGTCGAGTATTTCCAAGATCTCGCAAGTGAACCTTCATTCCATCCACCTAGTTGATTGCAATGAAGCTTGGGGGGCATGTTCCTCGATTTGAGTCATTACGATAGGGGCATGCAAACTTATAGCAAGCATGGTTTTTCATTTCAAGCTGGGGTAAACATTAAACCGAATCCAAGCAGAGTTCTTCATGCTTCAAGCTTGTGTAAAAATGAAACCAAACTCGATTTACATCTTGTGATTGCTATTTTTATCAGCTAATTTTTGTTAGATGAGCCTTGGTTGTTTCATTCCATCATCGCCATCTCTTTTGATGATCATATGCTTTCACTTGGTTGTTTTTCCTTTCCCGAGGGACTACAGCAATGAGTGGTTTTATTAGCCAACCTCTTGACCATTACATGTTTTGAGAAGTTCCACCATTGCCGGAACCAGTTGCTACCCTTTATACCACTTGTTCCTCCAGGACGAGTCACGTTTAAGCTCTTTTCTGACTCGTAAAAAATTAAAAACTTGCCGAGTATTTTTCCATTTTGGGTCGTAAAAGAATTAAAATGTGGGGTCCACTTTCAAGCAATTTTTCGACCCTTTAAACATGAAAATATTTCCAAGCTCTTGTCACTTTGAACTCGTTAAATGCTACGAAGCATCATCTACCTAGTATAAGTTTACCCCTTTTATGAATTGGGATAGATTACATATGAAAAGGTATACGTTGATCTATCATGGTCAATAGGTTCCCTTGGGTATTGTTTTCTACCTTTTCAGGCTCAAGAGACACAAACATACGAAAAGAGCCCATCTGGAGTTTTCTTTTCCGTGTCTTTTTCAAACTCTCTAAATATGAAAAAGACTCTGAGTTTTACCTATGTTGGACTCATTAAACCTTGACGACATTGGACTCATCACCATGATGAGACCCTAACTTCTCCTCCCTAGGGCTCATTAAAATTTCTCTGGGTTGGATTTGTTTGAAGGACAAACTTATATTGCAAGAATATGCTATCCCATTCAAGCTTGTGTTTCAAAAATAATTGGGGTACTCACCAACAATGGTGGGGGAAATTTTGAAAATATTTTGTTGATTACCTATGGCAGCTTGTTGCTCTTGAACATTTACACCTTTTTGTTTCTTGCCAGGTTTGGGATATCCTCACTTTGTCATTGGCCTTTCAGGATTTGGGTTCTTCATTTTTCATCATTCCATTCAATCCTTGCTATCTTTGCATGACCTTCGATCCCTTGGTACCAAAATGCTGCCACATTCCAGAGTCGTGTCGCTAATATGTTCAAGAGCTTAATCCTTCTGCAGTTTGCACCAATACATCCTCCTCTGATTCTTTGTTTCATCTATCTTCATCTTGTTCCTTTGTCTCACATCATTGATTTGGGAAATATTATGGCCCTCTTGTGATGGATCGCTTCCTATCGACATCAACTCATTATCCAGGAAGTTGATCTAGAGACTCCTTTGGGGTACCTTGGAGCTTGCATGCCTCAATGGCAAGTTCTGTGCATTCGACGATAGGCTTGCATCATTGGTCTTTGATCGGGTGATTTCACAAGTGTTCGAGTCTAGATCATTCTTCACACTTTGTGGATTGTACTAGCAATACCTTGAGAACCATTGACATTAATGGTGGTCTCTCTCGCGCTTGTTAATGGTTCACATCATTGGCCGGTAATAAAGTGATTTTCTAGTATGCTCGACTTCAACACATTTATTCACATATTAGAAATTGTACAATGGATAGGTCGGGATTCAAGACCTGTTGTGGCCAGCAACAACCCCCCTCGTTCATTTAAGTGTTGTCCAAAATACTAAATGAATGGGGACCCTTAGTTAAATTTTTAAGAAAAAAACAAGTTTTTCCTTTCTTCAAAATAAGGTTACCATCGTAAGCTTAGAAAGGTCTTTTCAATATTTTTAACCTGAGTCTACGATAAGGTAAAAGTCTTTAAAACTGCGTTGCAAAAAAGATAGGAAATGCCTTCATTCCCCTATAATATCAGTATGCGCAAGACCCTCGTGTTAAGCATAACATCGCATCGCAATGAAGTAATACTCATAAGGAAAAACTTCAAGATCTACCGATCTGCGATAACACCGATCGCAAGATCGCATATCACAGAAATAAACTGGCAATATTTGGCAAACATTAAACTTCTGCGACCTGCGATGTTGCGACCTGCAATGATTGCGATCGCTGCGATGGTGCAATCTGCAATGGCGTAATCTGTGATCTTGCGATTTGTGATGGCATGATTTGCGATGGCACGATCTTCGATGTTACGTAAGCAAATCATGAATCACTTAATCATGAATCCTTCGAGCATGCCATTCAAAGAAAAGCCACTTACCATAATCTGACTCAAGATCATGCGCTTTTAATGATAGTAAATGAATTAGTTGTCAGTTATTAAACGAAATAAAGACGCGTGCTTTTGTAAAGAATTACTTCACGTAAAGTGGCATATTTGATATATCTGTTGCATTTAAAACTCTCCCATCACCTTTCTTAATTAGTCATTTCCACTTCACTCGTAATCTGCAGGAACGAAGAGCTAAGACGATTCAAAGCCAAACGTAGGAGCAAATGGGAAAGAAACATAAAGCTCAAGGCTCCGAGGCGAAGGAAAAGACGAAGGAGATGGCACCTTTGTATACAGACACTTCCTGCAACAGAGACGCGGGAATTTCGACATGGGAAAGCATGTATAGGCTGCTGGAGGAAGAAAATCCTAGAGTAATGAAGGTTGATACTGCCGCGGGCTCACAACGCTCTTTCGAGGCATCCTTGGAGGAGCTAGCATGTTCATTTCTTCACCGAATAGCAGCTAGACCCAAAATTTTACCATATACAGATATGGTCAAGTGGATACTTGACAATGCAGAGTTGAACAACAGACAATTCAAGGTTCAAGGACATGGGCTCATAGGTTCGTTCACCGAGCAAGACTTAAAGCTTATGTATCATCTTCCTGAACCGCAAACGACTTAAAATGCACAATTTGTCAAGAAATTTGCAGCAGAGAACCCAAACCTGGCAGAGACCACTAAAGATTGGTCTAGAAAAAAGGAGCCGCTCAAAAAGGACAAAAACGATATGTACAGCACTGGCTCCCTCACCTCTCCATATTGTTTTGCTGCGGCCATGCTTTGTAGACCATTTGGGATGCCGGATATCAATAAATTTTCATCTGAATGGCTACCACTAATAGGTGCTGCCACAAACGCCAATATTATGGATTGGGCCAAGATATTTTCTGATAATCTATACACGGCTGTTATGAATTACCGATCTAAAAGATCCTTGTCTCAAAGGGTATATCCTCCTTTTTATTTGTCTGCGTATATTATGGACTCTATTTGTTATGTGTCTAAATTCCCCACTATGGGTTGGAAATGGACTACTCAGGACCCATTACCTATTCATGTTTATCATAAAATGTTATGGGATTCTCAGTTCGTCCCACACTTCTATCAGAGTTGTCATGGGCTTATCTTACCCCTATATAGAATGATGTATGATGAAGAACCCCCGAGGTGCTCACCCAAGGCGCAAATAGACATCATCCCCATCGCAAGATGGTTCGGGGAAGAATGGTTCACTTATATTAGAGTGTTTGGAAGCACTGTACCTCCACATGTCCTACATATATATATACCCGATAAACTTTTGGCTCGAGAAATTGCCTATCAGATCTGCTCAGAAGGCGACTTGACCAAAGACCTAAAAGACAAGAAGAAGGCCATATGGCCTCAGTTTCCTGTAGCTTGTGGGACCTTCTCATTGTTCGATGTAGGACACTCTTTCACCGAAGTGGAGAATGTGATGTGTCTACAATTATTTAAATTCCTAGCTCGACCATTTGACCCAAATAATGTTGCCCAAGATTTCACAACGAGCGTCAAAATAAAAGTATTCATTGCAAAGAAAGATTTGTTTGATGATTTGTTTCAGGGTAGAAGCTCACTCCAGGAAGTTTTGCAGGAAGCTCGGTCGAAGTTGTCTCCAGATGACCTCCAAAGATTCATGTTATATAGGGAAAGAAGGCTGGCCAGTGTTCCTCTAGAGAAGTTGCGACTGCCTGCCAGAGAACCAACTCCTAGCATCAGCCTCAGTGGAAACTCTAGCACTTCCAGATCCAAATCTAACACTGCCCAAGGAGTGCCTGAACATTCTAAAAGGTCTCAAAGCGACCAAGGAAAAAGCGAAGAAACAGCTAAAGATACAGCTCAGTCAAGTGCAATGTCGCGACAACAAGTTATCGCCTTCCTGCCAAGAGATGTCCCCCCTCCCATAATTAAAGCGCCACTCGTCACAACAGAGCTAGAAAAAGAATGGGAAACCTTCAATGAGCTGATCAGGCTTGAAGGGCAAGCCCCAAGAACACCTGTGAACAATACACAGGTAATGCAAGAAATGGTTTCGACCATAGTCAGCAGTGCCACAGAAACGGAGCACAGTCATATCGCTCCACCTTCTGAACTTCTACTTAATGTAGAAGAAATTCCCCCACTGGATGTATTCTATAGTCCCCAACATAAAGTAGTTGTAAGGAGACAAAGGAAGAAAAGAAAACTAGAAAATACACTGTCACAAGATGCTGAACATTTGGACGTCTTATGGAAAGACCCCAACAATAACCCGACAGAGAATCTCACGAAGTTGTCTCAGATTGCAGGAGCATATGCTTCTACAACTATTGACAAGGCATCGAAAGTTCAAAAACTGTTGAAAGAACAAGAAAATCAAATACAGCTACTACAATGACAGTTACAACAAGCCAATGCTAGTGTTGAAGTGTCCAAACAGCTCGAGAAGTCGCAGGAAGATTTTCAGCAGATGCAGATAAGCTATCAAAGAAGTCTACATGAAAAAGGAAAGCAGTTGCAAACTTTACAGGAAATGCATAAAGACGAGCCTAAGCTTGCCGAATTTGTTTCAGAATCTATTGACTTAAATGAGCAACTTCTGCAGCAACAGGAAAAGTTGGGACGTAAGATATCATAGTGGAGTCACTATTGCGAGCTGAGCGATAAAATCACCAATCAAGTGGTGGACTTGCGAAGTGACTATGATCAGAGTGACAGACGAGTGACAGAATACTTAGGTTGGCAGGACAGAGAGGAAGGAAAAAGAGCAAGTGCACCCAGAATAAACGAGAATCATAAAGAATTGCTCTTTAATAAATGGGACGATCAAATCAGGTAGGCGGAACAAGCAGCGGAGACAGCGGCCACGCATGCAAACATTCTTATCGACTGTGTAAATGAGAACTTACACAGGGCCAACTTAATCGCAGAGACCACCCCGGGGTACCTACCAAATACATCACGACTGGAAGCAGAATGGAAGCAGAAGGCGCAGGAAAAGGGAAAAGTGATCCAGGCATTGAACAGGTTAAATTGGGAGTGTTACTGGGCATACTTGGTCAAGCCACACAGTCAATGGATGACTGTGAAATGCATCATAAACTCAGCCGAGAAATTAGTGCCAGCTCTCATAGATTCTGTTTTCGCAGCCCAGCTCAGCGCAGAAGTCGGCCAACCAACTCTTTTCAAGTCCATGATGAATACTTGCAGTTTTAAGGACCAAGTACAGAAGTAGCCTTATTTTTAGAAGTTTGTTTTTTCTTTTTATTAGATTAGAAAAAGGACGGTCATTTGAAAACCGTATCCTAAATTTTGTAAAGACACTATTATTAGAATTAGGAAGTAGTATTTTAGCCCTTCTCATGCATTTAGAGAAGGGTCCAGAAATTTGTCAAAAACTTGTCCTCGGAACATGCACTTTTGCACCTTCAGAGGAGGTTTTGATGAATGGATGGATCGAGATTTATTAATGTTTGCATTTGATGTTTGCTACTGATGTTGCACTTTTGTACTCTTAGTAGATGTTAGAACAAGTAGAGATAAATCGTTTTTGCTTGAAGTTTATGAGTAGGATTAGTCATAAATGGTACTTTTATCTCTTGGCCATTTCTGCTTATATTCTTAAAATGATTTACAATTTTCAGTTGTTTATATGTTATTGCATGAATGTATGAGTTACCATTTGGCACTTCTGTATGGTGGAGTCATTTATTTATGTCCGATATATGAATAACTTATTATGCGATATGCTGTTCACAACTGTTTTGCCTAACTTCTTATGCAAAGTGGTTTATCTTAATTGATTTCTATTCTTATAATAGCTGAATGATCTTTATTACTAGTTATTGTTTGAAATCTCTTTAGGTCGCATAATAGAAGAAATACACCCCGGGTTAGCGTAGGTTAGATGTGTTGTTTCTCATTAGATTACAATATCATAGAGTTAGTTTAAGAATCTGAATTAAATTAGCTTTAAAGTACTCTTAGATCAGCATCATTCAACTCTACACACACACACACACCCTTATATTGGGAAACTGGTCCCATTATCCCCAGTCGGACCTGCTATACCAAACGGATAAGGAGCTGCCAACCAAGGTCCGGACCGGGTGGGTATCCCCTTGTTTTCGACCCGATTTTCGGGGCTTCAACATATTTGGCGCTAGAAGGAGGGTTGCGAACTGTGAATGGCACCTAAATCAAAATCTAAATACCATTATGAGAGTAAATAACCCTCATCAACTCCCCCGACTTCCCCAGTACGTTTAAATCCAGAATCGGAAGTCGCTCGAGTATTAACCGCTGCTACATACCCTAATATTTCAGACCAATCTATCATTGAACCCCCTGAAGTTGAAACTCTGATTCACAAACTCCAGGGATTTTCTATTTTTATACTGAGGTCTGATAAATCTCAAAGCAGCGTGACTTCGCAGTACAATCCTTCTCATCCCCTGACCAGACTAAAGAGCGAAAAATTTGACATCCAGCCAACTGAATTCCCTCTCCCCACCAGGAAAAGAGCAAGGAAAACACCATAGCAGTCTGACAGTGAGACTCTTTCATCTACATCGTCCATTTCAACTCCCTCACCGTGAAGTCAGCCACCCACATCTTCATTCCAAACCACTCATCCACCTTCTACAACCCTTCTTCTTCAATCATCTAAGATCATAATATCTTCATCTTCCCAGCCTCAGGGATCATTCTTTTCACTTTCATTTACTAGCAGCTCAACAATGGCCCAGTCTCCATGGAACAATCCTGGAGCAGTTTTAATGCCTCCACCCCTGAGCCAAATACCGGCCCATCCTGAGAAATGGCTACCAAAATTCAATCCAGAAGCAGGCATGCTAGCTGAAGAGCACATTAACAATTTCATGCTTTCTGTCAATCTCAACGGAGTTACCAACGAGGACGCTGTTGTCCGGATTTTTCCCTATACAATGTAAGGAACAGCCGGGTCATGGTCCTTTTCATTACCCTCTGGGTCTATCACAAGTTGGGACATTTTTCAAAATCAATTCCTCACCAAGTTTGGTGATGATAGATCAACGGCAATGTTAATCAGTGACCTATCCAATCTTAAAGCCGAGGCTAGAGAACCCATCAAAGATTTCAATTTACGGTTCAATAAAATCCTCAACAAAATTCCCACTGCTTCCCAACCCATCGAAGAAGTACGATGTGAATGGTATATTACGGCCTTACCATCAAACTTAACAGTCTTCGTGGATAGGGCAAATAAAACAACTTTAGTTGAAAACCTGACAGAGGCGATAGTAGTAGAGAAACACATAATAGCCCTGGAAAAGAGATCTGCGATAGAGGAAAGAAATCTAAAAAAGTCACCTTCAAGGAAGACCCCAAGAAGAAACAAACGAAAGATCCTTTCAATTTGGAAGGATTGCAAAAAGTATTAAAGACCATGTCAAATGAGATGATTGACATAAAAAAACACGTGGCAGAAACTTCTTCAAAAAAGCCCTACAGAGCTTTTAAAAGAGGCCCTTCAATGGATGCGAAACCACCCAACGCTATCTCAAATGTCGAATCCAAAGAAGAGGAAGAAGAAGAGAGTACCACTGAAGGGCAGACCAATGATGAAGAAGTTGTGGAACTACAAGGAATGTGGGATTTCATCCTCCCACAAGAAGAAGATCAAGAAGCATTTCCGGTTAGCACACGAAGCAAAAATCAACTTGATCCTCCCCAAACTACCCCTAAGCAGAAGGGCGCAAGCCCTGCAGCAAAAGAAAAAGTCGCAACAAAGAAAACGACCGCTAAAGCGACTCAATCTAGCCCAGTCCAACCAGATCAAACACCTCCATCAAGAACACTAATAGTGTCGGATGAAATGGACTACAATATTATTGATGACATGAAAAAGACTAGGGCTAATATCACTCTTTATGAATTGAGCAAATTGAAACATCAACAGAAGATAATGATGAAAGAATTACACGCAGTACCTACTACATCTTTGCCTACAGCTGTAGCTACTCACAACATGGGAAGACCCCCAATCAACACGGCTAATAAGATCGACCCAAATGACATCGCCTTGATTGGAGGAAGATCAAGATCTCACACTCCCCCTTTTCTGCTCACTTATGAAATCTTCAATAAAAACGTGCACAATTGTTTGGTAGATTCTGGAGCTTCAACAAATATTTTACCCAGATCAATATGTGCCAAGTTAAACGTTCAACCACAAAAATCCGCAGTGCGCATAGTTCAGCTTGATCGATCTCAAGTCGAAGTGATTGGTGAACTTAATCAAGTCACCATAAGATTTTCGTCTAACCCTAAGGTATGTCAGGTTATCGACATTCTAGTAGCTGATATCCCAGAATTCTATGGCTTAATTCTTAGCAGGGATTGGTCCGAAAAACTCCATGGATACTTCTCAACTGATTGGTCGCACATGTGGTTACCCTACAATGGTAAACCAAATCAAATAAAGGTTGAACGAGAGTTACACCAGAAGTACATAGTAACGGAATTGGAGGGGGAAAATGAAGCAATAGCATATAATAGTAACATCATAGGAAATTACTCGGTAGATTCTTTCCTCGGCAATTTCAATGCTCATACATCACCTTACTTAGAAAATTCAGTTTTGTCCCAAGTCGAAAAATTTTCACAAACTGATAATTCGAAGTGTGTTAATTTTGTAGAGAAACCTATAAATACATCTTTGTTTTGGAAATTATATTTTGATGGCTCTAAGTCTAACGAAGGGGCAGGAGCAGGATGCATTCTGATCAATCCAGATGGAGATAAGACCATCCTTACGTGCAGACTGGAATTCAATTGCACAAACAATACAACGGAATATGAGGCCTTGGTGCAAGGCTTATACAAAGTGATCGGGTTGAACGTCAAATATCTTCAAGTCTTCGGAGACTCTGAGATTGTCATTAAACAGGTATGTAACACCATACATTGCCTATCAAGTCATTTGAAACACTATCAATCTCTAGTACAAGATTTGACTGAGCATTTCATGGCATTCAATATTTTGTCAATCCCAAGACTCCAAAATGTGAGCGCAGACCTTTTAGGTAACGTAGCCTCTAGACTCATTCCCTCAGAAGATTTGTGTCCAAATAGATTCTCAACAGAATTAATTTTTAGACCATCCATCCTTGACAACATTACAAACTGGAGAGTATTCAATGACGATCTTGATATTGTAAATTTCCTCACTTCTGAAGGATCCTACTCCAATCAAATAATTGACGAAGACCATCACGATTGACAAATACAACAAAATAGAACTAATAATGCTATACCTAAATAGGTGGTTAAGTTAGAAGACTTATACGACTTGAAAAGTCGGTTTAAAAGGTCTACTAATTCCAAGCACTACAGTTCAACTCTGAACTATGAATTAGTAAACTTGGGAACCGATGATAAACCACAAAACGTTAATCTAGGTCACGGCCTAGCTCCTGAAGAAAAACTAGCATATATTCGTCTTTTGAGACAATACACAAATTTTTTTACCTGGAATTACGATGAGCTGAAGACATACGACACTTCTATTATCCAACATACTATCCCTATGATTGACAACGAAAAACCTGTCCAACAGAAACTCAAAAAGATCCACCCCAATTTAGAAAACCAAATAAAAACTGAGTTGAATAAGTTATTAAGAGCCAGAATAATTCTCCCGGTCTGGCATTCCAAATGGGTCTCCAGTATGGTACCCGTTAGAAAGAAAAGCGGAGATATTAGAATCTGCATCGATTTTCGGAATCTCAACAAAGCCTATCAAAAAGACAATTTTTCCCTCCCTCCTATGGAGCAGATATTACAGGAAGTAGCAGGCTTAGAACTAATGTCTTTCTTGGATGGATTTTCAGGATACAATCAAGTGCTGGTACATCCCAACGATCAGTTAAAAACCACATTCCGAACTAAATGGGGCACATACGATATCGGAAGATGACATTTGGTTTGATCAATGCCGGCGCTACATTTCAGAGAGCCATGGACATCACGTTCAAGGGTTTAGTCAATAAATCTGTAGTGATTTATTTGGATGATATAACAATGTACTCCAAGAAGCAAAGCGACCATCTCAAAGACTTGAAACAAATCTTTCAATAATGTTTAAGGTATGGGATTTCACTTAACCCAAAGAAATCTTTTTTCGCATTAAGTGAAGGAAAAATTCTAGGATTCATAGTATCAAAATCTGGTATTCACATTGAGCCTGATAGAATCAAAGAAATTTCTGAAATATCCCTACCTCATAATAAAAAGGCCATGCATTTTTCTTGTCAAATCACTTTTGTGAAAAGATTTGTCCCAGATTTTTCACGAATTGTTTCTCCTTTGCAAACCATGATAAAAAAGAATTCAAATTTCAAATGGGGCTAAGATGAGCATGAAGCATTCAACCCGATCAAACAAGCTATCATTAATGCTCCATCTTTAGCAACCTCAAAATTTTCAGAATCTTTTACCTTATACACATTCTCCTCAGGGAAATCATATGCCGCGATTCTAACTCAAGCGAATCAAGAGAAAGAGGAAGCTCCAATTGCATTTTTTAGCTCGAATGTACAAGGTGCTGAACTTAACTATTCAGACGTGGAGAAATAGGCATATGCTGTTTTCAAAGCAATCGAATACTTCAGACCTTTCTTACTTAAAACCCATACCAAAGTCATAGTACCATTTCCAGTGGTAAGAAATCTTCTAATACAGAAAGATGTGGGTGAAAAAAGAGCAAATTGGATCACTGTTTTACAAGAATACGACCTTGAGATCAAACCAGCAAGCATCGTAAGAGGTCAAGACTTCTGCAAAATGTTGGCTGGAGCATCGCAAATTCCTGAAAATTCATCTGAAGAGGTACAAACGTATGAGGTAAGCCTAAACGATACAGAATCATTATATGCTGACACCATTTATTATCTTAAGAACGGTTATGCTCCAGTACACCTGGATCACACAAAGAAAAGAGCTCTGAGATTAAAAGCTAAACTATATCAGCTCGTAAATGATGTTCTGTTTAAAAAGAATTATGATTCTGTGCTTCTTAGGTGTCTTGAGAAAACTGAAGCCGAAAAGATTTTGTAGGAACTCCACGATGGACCCGCGGGCGGACACCATGCTCGAGATGCTACTGCACATAAGATCTTACGTGTAGGATATTATTGGCCCACACTGTTCAAAGACTCACACAGTTACGTGAGGAAATGCCAAGTTTGCCAAACTACTGTAGGGAGACAAAAGAAACCATCCATGCCACTATAGCCAGCAAAACATCGAACAACTGTTCAGTCAGTGGGGCTTGGACATAATAGGTGAGATCATTCCTCACTCTTCTAAGCAGCATAGATAGATCCTCATGGCAACATATTATTTTACTAAATGGGTAGAAGCAATTCCTCTCAAGATAGCTAATTCTGAAAACATTATTGAATTCATAGATCAATTTATAATCACTAGGTTTGGATTGCCGACGGATTTGATGTTTGATAATGCCTCGTACTTTTCTGGGAATGCAATGACTGAGTTTGCACTTAAAAGAGGGTTCAAAATGAAATATTCGGCCAACTACTATCCCCAAGGAAATGGATTAGCTGAGTCAACAAATAAAAACCTAATCAAGATTATTAAAAGAACAGTTGACCAGAACCAAAAGAATTGGCACAAAACTTTGGTAAATGCTTTATGGGCAGACAGGATAACGAAGAAAGCTTCAATTGACACTTCTCCCTTTAATTTAGTTTATGGGAAGGAAGTGGTTCTTCCAACTCACTTAATGATCCCCTCCTTGTCTTTAGTACAATACATCAATGAAGTATCTACTTCCTCCTTATGATTAAGACAAATGGAAATAATTAAATTAGAAGAACAACGAGAACAAGCTAAGAAAACCCATGCTCATCACCAAGCACTAATAAAATCCTCTTTTGGTTCAAGCATAATGACCAGATTTTTTTTTCAGATGGGAGATCTAGTTTTGAAATGGGATAAGGCTCATGAAGAGAAGGGCAAACATACAAAATTCCAGAAAATGTGGCTTGGTCCTTTTCAGATTGTAGAAGTCATAGGCCCATCAACGTTCATGTTGCAGGATTTAGCAGGTAGAAAGGATTCTTTGCCTATTAATGGACAAATCCTGAAAATATATTTTCCATAGGAGATTACTCTTCTATTTTTGTAGGATAGCTTTTTGTTTTTCTCCTTTCTTATAAATAAAACCAGTTGTAGATGGATACTACAGGAGTTCATGCAAAAAGACACCAAATTCTCTATTAGATTTTGATTTTTTCGCTTGTACAAATAGTAAAAATTTTCGAAAAATTTGATTTTTTTTATTGACGGATAGAGTTAACTTTAGCCTAGATATGATACTAGTTTCAACTTCAAATAATTTTATGAAAGCAACCTTTGGCAAAAAATTTGTTTTATATCAGCACAATGAAAGGTATCAATAATAAAATGAGTATTCTCTGTAAAACTGCTGTTTTCAAACTCTATTATTGCCGTCCAGAGCTTTCTTAAGGAAAACAATGTTTTCCTTCTGTACTAAAATCACCAGCATCAGAGAAACAATCCGAGAAAACACTATATCTCAAAGAATAAGAGGTCTCATCCATGAGCCAGCTTGTTCAGCAAAAGTGTAAATCAAGTGAATGACTGTGTCATAATTTGGCCACCAAACCAAGACATTGTTCTTTAGAGAATAAAAAAGAAAAAAGTGTCAAAATGGGTTTTTCTCTGAAAAGTTGTAGATAACCTTAAGCAGGATAAAGGATCATTGTTGGGTAATAGGTAACCCTGTCGAGGCTATGGATGCTTGCTGGCAGCAGAGGCTCTACCTACGACAAATGAACATACTTTTAAAAGCCAACACACAGAGATGACCTTATTTTATCTTTTAAAGACCAAGTTATGACTGGTATAAATGCAAGGACTAAGCTTGAGGAAGCGAACGATTGGAATAGAAAAAGGTTGAAACAAAATATCATTGATAGGATTAGGCATAATGTACTCTATCCGTCCATAACAAAATTTAGACGTATGAAATTTTTTTTGTTTCGGAAGTTAGAATTCAATAGAAAAGCAGAGATAACTGGTTCTTCCCAGTGAATCGCCATTGTTGTGGCCACCAACAACCCCCCTCTTTGTTTGATATTAGCAATAACACCAAGCAAATGGGGACCCTTAATAGAAAATCCAAATAAACGTTTGATAAAATAATTTTTGTATTTGACTCCTTAAAACTTTATCGCAACAAAAGAATGAAACGTTTTTCTTATGAGCACAGTAGACCAAAAATAAGCGACGCGAAATTCATCGCATCACATTCATTATGAAGCGCTCTTAAATGAAGAAGCTTAAGAAATCCCCGACAGCCGATATGCGACGTCGCATATCGCAACATCACATAAGTAGCATACAAAGACTAAACGAATCTGCGATCTACGATGAATGCGATTTGCAATAAAAGGGATTTGCGAAAAATTCGTGATCATAATTTCTGCGATAACACATCTTAACGATGCGATCTGCAATGCTGCGATACAAGTTGCAGAAATCACCCATCGCAAATTTTCCTCGGCGCAGTATTCGATGGAAAACTGTCCATCAAAAAAAAATTGGGCGCGCACCTTAAAATAAATTAATGATTGTACGCCAAAGTATTCAGGAAGGACAGTCCTGTGTTTTTCGAAGAGTTAGTTCGCTACAGATGTCGTGATTATGCATTCATAAGAACTTAAAGCTTTGATGTCAATCTTTATTACCATTACTCTTTTCCTTTGCATAAACTATAAGACAGGATATAACATGAAGCAATGTGCAGGAAACATCTAAGGAAAAGGGTAAAGTGTCAATGCTCAGAAAACAGAGAAGAAATCCCTTCAGAAACGGATATCGCATGCGACAGGATCACAAACTCCAGAGTATCACTCAACAGATGCTGATGTCAACTGGCCACCTAAAGCTCAGAGTCAAAGACACAGAAAAGTAGTATGTTTACAAAAAACCCTGAAGTTTACGCACCAGAAAAGTCCGGAATGAAGAACGGAGGCAGTTTTCGATGCAGAAAATTATTCAAGGAGTTAAGTCTCTAACTTCTTCAATCATCCGCAAGGCTAGAAACCGAAATAGCAAACGCAGAATCAGTTTAAGGGAAACTTGGGTTATCACCAAGAATACACACAGTGAATACACCCAGCTCGAGGAAGACTCTCGAAAATATCTTCTAGTTTACCAGAAAGAGGTGCCAGCACTTGTTATTTCTATTTTCATAGATCAAATGAAAGCAGAAGGCGACTAGCTGACTCTTCCCAGGCGAATGTTGCGTGCTTGCAACACTAAGGAGCAAGTACATAAATAGTTTAGAATTAGATTCAATTTTTAGAAATAGTTTTGATTTCTCAGAAGGGTGGTCATTTAAAACCATATCCTAATTTATGTAATTAAGTTAATTAGTTAGCAGTATTTAAACCCTTCTCATGCATTTAGAGAAGGGTCCAGAGATTTGTCAAAAACTTGTCCTCAGAAGATGCACTTCTGCACCCTCAGAGGAGGTTTTGATGAATGGATGGATCGAGATTTATTTTTATTTGCATTTTGATGTCTGCTACTGATGTTGCACTTTTGTACTCTTAGTAGATGTTAGAACAAGTAGAGATAGATCGTTTTTGCTTGAAGTTTGTGAGTAGGATCAGTCATAAATGGTACTTTTATCTCTTGGCCATTTCTGCTTATATTCTTTAAGTGATTTATAGTTTTCAGTTGTTTATATGTTATTGCATGAATGTATGGGTTACCATTTGGCACTTTTGTACGGTGGAGTCATTTATTTATGTATGACATATGAATAGCTTATTATGCGATATGATGTTCACAACTGTTTTGCCTAACTTCTTATGCAGAGTGGTTTATCTTAAATGATTTCTATTCTTATGATAGTTGAATGATCTTTATTACCAGTTATCGTTTGAAATCTTTTTAGATCGCATAATAGAAGATATACATCCTGGGTTAGCATAGATTAGATGTGTTGTTTATCATTATATTATAGTAGCATAGAGTTAGTTTAAGAATCTGAATTAAATTAGCTTTAAAGTACTCTTAGATCAGCATTATTCAACTCTACACACACACACACCCTCATACCGGGAAATGGGTCCCGTTATCCCCAGTCGGACCCGCTATACCAAACGGATAAGGAGCTGCCAACCAAGGTCCGAACTGGGTGGGTATCCCCCTTGTTGTCGACCCGATTTTCGGGGCTTCAACAGGGGGGTATTTAGGGGAGGCGTGAATCAGTATTTTTAATTCACATTAACTTACAATTTAGAATTTAGAATTATATATGCTACTTTTATTCATGAAATTGGGGTGTATACACAAATTTAGTGAATGCAAATCGTGTATGTTGATAAAACTTGATTTTTCAAAACTTCCATCATATCTTTAACTTCATTATTGCATTATTAGTTCATTACCCATCCAATATGCAGCAAAGAATGCATAAATCACAACACATAAGAGACACATAAACACATATTAACACCAAGATTTTAGTTGGAAACCCAATTTGGGAGAAAACCATCGTTGTTTTTGTCCTTATCTTCTTTATTATTATATAAAGAAAATTTTTGTTACATCTTGTACCGATTCAAAATCTTACTAGCATGTAGGCACCTACCTGTAGGAGGCTAAAACCTCTACTCGTTCTCCAAAACTAATTGTAAGGGAGCTACAACCCCCTAATATTGATTACCAACTCCTATCAAAAGGGATATCCTACCCACTAAATCAGATTTACCAACTACTACTCGAACTAAACTCTGAGTCCCTCACTTAAGGATCCAACCCTTAGCACCTTGTGAAACACATTTCATAATATCATACTAGATCCCGCTATCAATTAATCATCAAACATGCATGCCACCTTTCATCAAATTGTCACACTAGACCCACACCAAAAATAAGCCCCAACCAGAATACTGAATCACCAAATATAAATCAATGAAGCAGTATAGATCAATAGAATAATTGAAACATCAAGCTACCCAATATAGAATCCAACCAATCGCTAAACCAAATCACAACCAATGCAACCAAATCAAATCAATGAACTCTATAGTAAGACTATTACACATCAACCAACCACTCATTAAGCAAAAATTTATCACTAAACAATGAGCAGTCATTGCAAACACTAAAAAACTGAAATTCAAAATATATATGTGATTGTTCTAAATAAAACTTGTGTATATGCACATCTCTTGTGCATAACACTTGCATATAGATCTCAACTTACAAAATAATGAAAATATGTGTGTCAGATAACTGAATCAACTGAATGAACCGAGTCACTAGAGTAAATCAATCACTGAACTAGATTAGACTAACACTATCAATACTATCATGCCATACCAACCCAAATCACCACTTAATAAGCAATCATAAAATAATTTAGATGTTGGGAATGGAATCCCCCCACAACATGTTTTGGGTCTCAAAGACCAAGTTTTGGTTAAAGGTTTTGTAAGACTCTACAAATTATGGGTGCGGAGCATGAAGTATAGGTTAAGTCATAGGGTTCTCCACCCTAAAGTTTTGTAATGTAATGTAAAGTCATGTCGGCCTACCCTTGGTCCATGGACCATGGGATTGTATAAATAGAGAGAGGCTCTATGTGTAAAGATAGCGAGCGAATTAGGGAGAAGAATATGAATGGTTCGAGAATAGAGTAATAGTCTAAGTGTATTGGGTCATAGTAGTAGGAAGAGGCTCTGCAGCTGAGTGCACAGAGGCCTAGTAGAGTCCGCAACTGAGTGCACAGGTCCTGTAGCTGAGTGTGCAGGGTGTTGTCGAGTCTATAATCTTGATCAAAAAATAATAAAGACAAGTTGATTCCTATTTCAATGTATTTTCTTGTTCATTTCCTTCTTTACATTTAGACTATTTTATGTATCGCGTGCACTGATATGATTGCTGAATATACTATAATAATCATTAGTCTTACACAAATACGTTAAGTAATCTGGCAATAACAGATTGAATAGCAAGGAACTTGAGTATTACACGAGTTACACCCTAAGTAGGGATGCACAAAAGTAGCATCACAGGTTGTAAAGGAATAACAAGTGCACATAGCAATGTGCACACAGGGTCAAACCACGAACCTCTAGAAATTGATCAGACATTCCCAGGGTGTAGAAACTTGGTTCTAGCACCCTCCCATACTACTTCGGGTGAGACCGTGATACGTGCTCCACGAACTGTTGCCGAAAGGGCCAGTAGTACTAGGATTTTCTTGGCTAAATCACCTCTAAACTAGGGTCAGGCCCATACAAGCTAACAAATGGTTCTGTTGCTGGGACTTCTAAAGTGTGTGCAAGAAAAAAACACGAGTGTAGCTAAAGCTAAACCTCCAAATTGCTAAGTTGCGGCTGAAGGCGCAACCTTCCACTCCTCCCAAAGTTAGATAGTAGTGGGTTAGTCCTATCCAAATAGGAATAGAAGAAATTGGATGGGCATTGCATGATTGTACCAATATGTTGGACCAAGCCTTTGACGTCCTCACATCCTTGCAGAGGACCCCAACATACAGTTCCTAGAAATAGAGGTGCATGAACTATAGGAGGAATATGATAATGTAAGGGGAACTATGCAGACAGTCATCCTCACCCAATGGCTGGAAAATATGCAACAAACAAGGGCACTGAAAGAGCATGTGGATGCTGCAAGACAGAAAGAGGCACTTCTCAAATCGCGCGTCCAACCATGGATTGATGAGGCCTTCACCATTACGAAAGATATTGAGGGAAATCTTGCACAGATGTAGGGAATCTACACACTAAGGCAAGTAGCTTCTCCTCACAAAGAAGCATCGGAAGTGCGCATGCAGCAGGTCCAGCAAATTGCAGAACAATGTGTCACAGACCTTAGAGTAGTACGGGATTGATTGGAGGGGCTCTGCGGAAGATTTCCACATCAACAGAGTGACTTGGGATGAGTCACAATAATTGCGTTGGGGGCTTGTTGGGCATGGAATCCCCCCACAACATGTTTTGGGGCTCAAAGCCCAAGTTTTGGTCAAAGGTTTTGTAAGACTCTATGAATTGCGGGTGCGAAGCATGAAGTATAGGTTAAGTCATAGGGCTGTTCACCCTAAAGTTTTGTAATGTAATGTAAAGTCATGTCGGCCTACCCATGGTCTGCGGACGATGGGATTGTATAAATAGATTGAGGCTCTAAGTGTAAAGATAACGAGTGAATTAGGGAGAAGAATTCAACTAGTTCAAGTGTAGAGTAAGAGTATAAGTGTATTGGGTCGTAGTAGTAGGAAGAGGCTCTGCAGCTGAGTGTGAAGAGGCCTAGTAGAGTCCATAGCTAAGTGCATGGACCCCTGCAGCTGAGTGCACAAGGCAGTGTCGAGTCTGTAATCTTGATCAAAGAATAATAAAGAGAACTTGATTCCTTTTTCTGTGTATCTTCTTGTTCATTGCCTTCTTTATATTTATACTATTTTATGTATCACATGCACTGATATGATTGTTGAATATACTGTAATAACCATTATTCTTACACAAATAAGTCAAGTAATAGGGTAATAATAGATTGAATAGCAAGGAACTTGGGTATTACACAGGTTGCGCCCCGAGTAGGGCTGCGTAGAAGCAGTGTCACAGGTTGTGAAGGAATAACTAGTGCACATAGTGACGCATGTGTAGGGTTAAACCATGGACCTCTAGAAACTCTTCAAACATCCCCAGGGTGCATAAACATGGTTCTAACACCCTCCCATGCTACTTCAGGTGAGACCTCGGTCTACGCTTCGCGGATTGTTGCCGAAAGGGCTAGTAGTACCAAGATTTGCTTGGCTAAATCACCTCTGAACCTAGGTTAGGCTCATACAAGCCAACATTAGATATTCTGATTAAGACATGATTGACCAACAATAGAAAATAAAACATACTTCATCAAATGTCATCATCAAGAAGAAATTCAAACCCTTATCAAAGTTCAATTTAGAACATATATGCATCTGTATTCAACCATATTTGAGTATATACATGCTTATCATGCATAAAACTTGGCTATATATTTCAACATACTAAATACCAAAAACTAAATTATGCATTAGTCTAAACTAATGTCTTCAGAATAGATATGTGACTACTGCAAAGCACATCCGTGTATGTACGCAACAAGAGAGAGAAAAAACTATGTATATATGTTTAAAAATACTAAAACAAAAACTTTGTTGTGAATCACCTATCAAACCTAGATCTCTATGCACATATTATCAAAAGTGACATATCATTACAGACAAATTCATATCATACCATCACCATAGCTATAGATTTAACATTGTTATATATACAAACATAAACATATCAAATAAGTATATCCATTATTCTTTAATGCATGGTCGTCTCCTTGTTCACTAGTGCACACCCATTTTCATATCAGATCACATATGAATAATCTATCCCAAATGCACGCATAGCATCTTGATCTTCATATCCTTATAGAGCTTTTGTCCTATCTAATATCTGAGGAAAATCCTTTGGCAAATTTGATGGTATTCATTGATGGGATCAAATAGACACATCCACCACAGTTACTATGGCCAATTACCATGGTAATGACCCCTAGTACCCAGGTTTCCGTTGGTTAGATTATGTACATGACTTTTGTTGGCTTAGTGGGGCCTGACCCAGGTTCGGAAGTGATTTAGCAAAGCAAATCCCAGTACTACTGGCCCTTTTGGCAACAGTCCATGGAGCACAGACTGATGTCTCACCCGAAGTAGTATGGGAGGGTGTTGGAACCAGGTTTTCGCACTGTAGGGATGTCTTAATGAGGTTTTTGGAGGTTCGCAATCTGAACCTGCGTGCTTGTGCTACTCCGCAAAGTTGTCTATCCTTCATGACCTATGCCACTATATTTGTGTACCTCTGTAAGGGCACGAAGAAAGTACTACCCTAATCTCTATTCTTATTGCGCTATTATATTAGTGCTTAACTTAACTTGTGAGGGCCCAATATTCTTATTACTTCATTCAACATTTAGGTAAGTGCTCATAATCATAAATAGTATAAATGCATAAGGATAAATAGAAACATAGATGCAAAATATTTCGAATCGAACTTATCTTTATTAATATTCCTTTTCAAGTATAATCTGACTTACAGACCCGACTTCACCCTGCGCACTTAGCTGCAAGGGTCTGCTCACTCAGCTGCGGACCCTTCTATGCCTCTGCACGCTTAGCTGTAGAGCCTCTTCCTACTACTACGACCCAATACACTTCCACTTCCACTCTATGCTCTAATCATGCCTCCACATCTATCTGTTACTTGCTTGTACACTAACTATCTTTACACTTAGAGCCTCGCTCTATTTATACAATCCCATGGTCTGCAAACCATGGGTAGGCTGACACAACTTTACATTAAATTACAATTCTTAGGGTGGACAACCCTATGAATCGATTATACAATTTGCACTCTGTGCCCGCACTTTGTGGAGTCTTATAATACAATTGACCAAAACTCAGGCTTTAAGCCCCTAATCCTACTGCAGGGGATCCCATGCCCAACAGGCCCCCAACACAATCATCATGACTCATCTTGAGTCACTTTATTGGTGTGGTGATCTTGGCATGGAGCCACTCTGACAGGTCTCTCACAGCTTGGGTGTCCGTGGCACACTGTTCCCCTATCCGTTGTACTTGCTGCACATGTATCTCTGAAACTTCATGAGCAGGGTTGCATTCCTATCTAACCACATAAAGTTCTTGCATTTGTGCCAGCTTTCTTTCAGTGGTAGCTATAATTGTGAAAGCTTCATCGATCCATGGTTGGATGCACGCTTTAAGTAGGGCTTCTTTTTTGTCTTTGAGGTTTCTTCGAGTTTCATCATTATGTAGATTATCTTCCGGATACATCGCATGAGGTTTCTTTCTGATTGACGTTTTGAACCACCAACAGTGGTTCATCTTCAGGATGTGAAATATTATAGAAAGATTGTTCTCATTTTTTTTAAATAAATAGAGATGAGATGCTTAGCCGACAAATATTAGAATTAATTTTTTTTTTATTTTTTAATTTATTTCTATTATGTTTTAATTATATTTTAATAATTTATTATATTTTGCTAATTTAATTACATTTTGTGATATATAAGGATTTTAAATTCATTATTATAGCTATTATTATCTTAATTAGGGTTACTAGCAATTAGGGTTTATATTAATTATGTTTGTATTTATTTTTAATTAATTTTATAATTATTTCAATTTATTTATTTTAATTAATTTATATTTATTTTTTATTTTTTAAATTGATTTAATTTATTTATTTATTTTTTATTTTCATTGTATTTTTTTATTAATTATAATTTTCATTGTTATAATTTTAATTGTTACAATGGTTATTTAATTATTTTTGTTTTTTAATTTATAATTAAATTTATTTCAATATCCATTTTTATTTAATTAAATGTTGGATCATTTGTTAAGGTTCATTATTAGTTATTAAGTTTAATGGTTTATTAATTTTGATTGTTATTATGTTATGTTGATTTTAATTAATTAAATATTAATTGTTTATAATTATTTTATTTAATTTATTTATTTTTAATTTATCATTTTTGTTTTAATGAATTATTACTATTATTTTATTAGGGTTATTTATGTTTTATTGTAATTGTTTTTATTTGGATTTGTATTAATTTTAGTTATATTAGTTTTTAATTATATGTTTTAATTATTTGTTAAGGTTTATTTCTTATTTTTCTAGGTTGTAGAGTTATTATAGATTTCAATATATCTTAAGATTCATGCTACATTCTATTTACTTAAGGAAGTGTGTTATTTAAATATAATGGATCTTTTATGTGTGTTCTAGGTTAATTGAGGGATTATAGTTAGGTGTAGACTTAGATGATTGGATTGGAATCCAATGTTCGCTTATGGTCCATCTGTTGTCTCTATTGACGTTATTAGGGTGTTTGCTAATTTCTATGGCTTCTCTGAATTTCCTTATGAAGTAGTTATCACTTTTGGCTAAGATACAAGTATCTTCTATACATATTTGGTGCTTAGTTTTATCAGAATGTTCAGCTAGCGCTGAGGATTTGGATCGATTGTGTTTATTGTCAGCTGAGTGTTCTTGGATTCTTGTGTTGAAGGATCTCCTAGTCTCACCTACATAGGCTTTGCCGCATGAGCAGGGAATTAAGTAGACCCCTTTATGGCATTTTGGATCAATTTTGTCTTTGACTAGATTCAGGCAGTTACAGATAGTGTTTAAAGGTTTGAAAGTTGTTAGAACTCCATTATTTTTCAGGATGTGGGAGATCTTGTTTGTAGTTCCTAGTATGTAAGGGAGGTTGACCTTACCTGTTATGTTATCAAAGTTTTTATTTTTGTTTGGTTGAGTGTTTGCTTTACTTATGGCTTTGATGTACTGATGTTTGTTGTATCCATTTTTTTAGGAAAACTTTAATAAGGTGTTCTATTTCTTTTTCCAAGTGTTCTTTGTTAGAGATTCTAAGGGCTCTGGTTGCTAATGTGTTGAGGACTCCTAGTTTTTGGGTAGGGTGATGGTGTGAGGAGGCATGTAAATATTGTTCTGTGTGAGTCTTTTTTCTATATACCTGGTGGGATATAGAGCCATCATCATTCCTAGTGACGAGGATATCAAGGAAGGGGAGGCTTTTGTTGGCCTCAACTTCCATAGTGAATTTTATGGATGGGGATAAGCTATTTAGGTGTTGTTTGAAGGTTTCTAGGGTTTCTCTTCCATGAGGCCATATGATGAATGTGTCATCCACATATATTATCTTTTCCATAATTTAGGTTTTAGGGGTGCGCTCATAAGGGATTTGTTCTCAAAGTCTTCCATAAATATGTTGGCAATGATAGGGGACATGGGTGACTGCATATCAACTTCACATGTCTGTTCATAGATATCTTCCATGAAGCTGAAGAAGGTTGATCTTAGGAAAATTTCTATGAGTTTTGATGTGTCTGGATCTACTAGTTTGCAGATGACCACCATGGCATAATTGATGGGGATATTGGTATATAGTGAGGTGACATCAAAACTAACCAAAATTTCATTTTGATCAACTTTGATGTTCTTGATTTCTTCAATGAATTGGGTTGAGTCTTTAACAAAAGAGTTTGTGTTTCCTACTAGCGATTTTAGTTTCTTGGCTAGGTGTTTTGCTTGATGGTATGTAGGTCCATTAATTGTGTTTACTATTGGTCTAAGAGGAATGTTTTCCTTGTGAATTTTTGGGGCTCCATATATTCTTGGTGTGTATGGACTGTTAACTATGAGATTTTTGTTGTCTTGTATTTTACTAGTTTTTATTAGGTTACAAACTTTTTTGGAGACCTTGTTTAATGGGTTTTTGTTTAGTTTTCTATAGCATGCACTATTATTTAAGTGATCTAGCATTTTTGCTTTGTAGTTACTTTTGTTCATGATAACAGTGGCTCCTCACGAAAATAATTAAAATAAATAAATAATTAAATAATTAAAATCAATTAAAAAATAAATATAAATTAATTTAAATAAATATAATTTAAATAATTATAAAATTGATTAAAAATCAATACAAACATAATTAATATAACCCTAATGAAACTAATATGACAGTAACCCTAATTAAGATAATAATAGTTATATAATGAATTTAAAATCCCTATATGTCACAAAATGTAATTAAATTAGCATAATATAATAAAACTATTAAAATTATAATTAGAACATAATAGAATAAATTAAAAATATATATATTTTTAATTCAAAAATCTGTCGGCTGAGCATCTCATCTCTATTTATTTAAAAAAATGAGAACAGACTTTCTATAATATTTCACATCCTGAAGATGAACCACCATTGCTGGTTCGAAACGTCGATCAGAAAGAAACCTAATGCGATGTACCCAGAAGATAATCTACATAAGGGCTTCTTTTTGTCGTGTGATGTTTATTTGGTCCTTCAGTGCCCTTACATGGTGTAGTTTGGCAAGTTGTTGAGTAAGGATAACTGTTTGCATGATCCCTCGGACACTGTCGTACTCCTGCTACAACTTGTGCACCTCTCTCTCTAGGTGCTCTAAGTTTGGATCGTCCTACAGGTATGTAAGCATGGTTAGTGCATGATCCAACATCCCAGTGCAGTCCTGTACCGCTTGGCCA
Organism: Pinus taeda; assembly: GCA_000404065.3. Classification (NCBI taxonomy): domain Eukaryota; kingdom Viridiplantae; phylum Streptophyta; class Pinopsida; order Pinales; family Pinaceae; genus Pinus; species Pinus taeda. Next base: position 41,557 of record APFE030917428.1, on the reverse strand, counting down.
ATTTGCTCCAACCCTGTTTGAACAGCGCAGGCGCACTACTCTCTAGCCTCCAGGGGTGTGGAAGGCTACGCTTTCAACCATAGCTTGGTGATCTGTAGGTTTAGCTCCAACTGAACCTTCGTTGTTTCCTCCTTGGCCTCAAGGACGTTGGCCACCAATCTGTGGACTTGCTCTGCTTCTAGTAGCTCTTCTGGCATGGCCAACTCTGGGACACTTTGACATGCATCCTCTACCACCTGCTCCAGTCCACGAGCCTGTGCAACCAATTCATCATGCTGGAGTCTGAGCCGATTCATGTTGATTTTTTGCTTGTTCAAGACCTAGATTGCGTGACCTTCCCTGGCATGGAGCTTGGTGATGACCCCATCCTGTAACTGGTACAGGGTTTCATGCGGCAAGGCTGAAAAGTTTAAACCGATGCCTTTCATGTTGCTCATCACAACTCGATTAGCCTCGCTTGCTGTTGCTAGGCTGCCTTCAAGCAACACTAAAGGGTTGTCCCCGTGGGCCTGCAATGTCTATTCGGCCTCTGTAGTTCCTGCTGCGACGTACAGAGCCATTGTACTTGTTTGGGGGGGTTGTACTTGTAAGACTTATGGCTGTGCTTTGAGCTCCCCCAACACAGTGTTTTTCTCCATCCTCATTCCTGGAGCGCGTCCTTTGTGACCTCGCGAATTGTTTCACTGATGTCAAATAGATCACCTTTTGTGAGCATGATCAGGTCAATGGCTATCTTTGTTGCCTTTAACTTATTCCTGGGAGTTTTTTTCTTAGGGACGTGTGACCACTTGAGTTGGGTCGATGCTGAACCGGGGTCCATGTGCTCTTATGTCCTGTCCACTTCCTCTGTCTGCTCCCCCGTGGGCATCTCCTGGTCCTCCTCAGGCTCTTTTGTTGGTGCTGTTGTGGTTTCTACCATCTACGTTGTTGCTGCTGCATTGACCATCTTCTGTTGTGCGGCTGCTTCTTGTTCCTGGTGCCTCTTTTCAGCCAGCTGTGCATTGCTTCTTCCGTTGTTGGGCTACGAGCTTCTCCATTGCTGTTAGGCCCCTATACTACTAGTGTCACCCCTTATTGTTATTAGTACAAACCACTTATTATATTGATGTACCCATGTAGTGCCCATATTGTTACTATTGTGCCCCATAGAAGCCCACTATTATTATTATTGTGCCCTTACATTATTATTGTTATGTCGGCTCTGGTTATGTTATGACCCCTTAGACTCCTATATATAGAAAGGAGGTCTTTTCATTTGTATCATCCAAGAATTGTTCATTTATGTAATGTAAAGGATGTTTCCCCCTCAAAGAGGCTGAATTCTAAGGCATTGATCTATCTTTTCTATCTTTTCTTGAGCTGGTGTCATAACATTTGGTATCAGAGCTTTGGATTCTAGGGTTTCGCTGCTCCAAACAAGTCATCGTGGCATTTTCGCTATAACTTTTTTTTTCTGTGACGTTTTAGAAGTCACAAAAAAAACCCATTTGACAAGACTTGGCACTAAACTTTGGGTCCGAATTTCAGAGCGTTTCGCAGGATATCCTCGGAGATATGATCTGAGGAAGTTCGCCTTTTTGCAGACTCCTGAATTACACTCAAAACAGGTGACCTGGGGAAAATCGTCATAACTTTCTTTCTGAGCATCGGATTGAAATTTCGTAAGAAGTTACAGAAAGAGGACGGACTGTAGTTTTCATTTATATATTTTTGAGAATCAAAGGTTGAAACAATGACATGTGGCACGTCGTACAAGTTTGCTCTACTGAATTAGTCTATAATCAGGTCACTGTGGGAGATTTGGCATAACTCTTCATTGGAGAATCCAATTGGGGTTAGACTGGTGGAATTCAAAAGAGGACACAAAGGACTACTGCATGTAGCAATTTCAGAACTTAAAGATCTGAAAATACATAGTTACAGTCATTTCAAGATCGTGCTCCTAAAATCAAGAAAAAGCAAGATGAGGAAGTTTGATGGCAAGGATCCGGTAA
>APFE030917428.1:0-35881 GCA_000404065.3 Pinus taeda | reverse complement strand
CAACACCTTCTTTAGCCAACTGATAAATCTCAAACAAAAGGGTTCAATGGCAGAGCACATTGAGGACTTCCAAAAATTGAATATAAGGGTAAATGATATTCCAGAGAAGCAAAGGGTTGATGTCTTCATAGGGACTTTAAAGGATAACATTCAACATGAGGTTTGTCTTTGGGAACCTAATTCATTGGAGAAGGCATTTAGGTTGGCAAGAAAAATTGAAAGCAGAATTATGGAAACAAGGAATCCTACCACTCACAGATATAAATATAGAAGTGTTTTTACTCCTAGCCTTCCACAACCTACAAGGTTTACACCACAACGATTGGAAGAAAAAACAGAAAAAGGGCTTTGTTACAATTGTGATAGAAAATACACTAAAGGTCATAAGTGTGTTGAGAAGAAATTATTTTACATAGATTGTGAAGAGGAGGAAGAAAAGGATCAAGAAATATAAAAAGAAGAGGATATACACCAGGAAACAACCCTAGAGAAAGAAGAAATGAATTCGACCATATCTTGTAAAGCATTGGCAAGAATTACCGGTCCTCAAACTCTCAAGATAGAAGGACATATCAAGAAGAAAAATATTCAAGAAGTGAAAGATCACATCGAGCATCAAGAAATGAATCCGACCATATCTTGTAATGCATTGGTAGAAATTAGCACTCAAACTCTCAAGATAGAAGGACATATCAAGAAGAAAAAGGTTTAAGTACTGAAAGATCACATCGAGCATCGGCAAGAAGTTCTCTAACTTTTAAAGGATAACATCACTTTGGTGTAGAATCACATGAAACAATAGGAAGATCAACATCACAGTGAAAGAAGTTTTGATGTAGGTGATTGGGTATTTCTACGGCTACATCCATATAAAAAAAATGTCCGTCAGACAAGCTATTTATGAGAATGAAATGTTAGCAATACTACATGCACTTAAGAAATGGCGACCTTACCTAATGGGAAGAAACTTCAAGGTAAAAACGGGTCATGATAGTCTTAAATAATTTTTAGAACAAAGATTATCTTCAGAAGAACAGAAAAAATGGGTCACAAATATGTTGGGTTATGACTTTGAAATCATCTACACAAAAGGGAAGCAAAATGTTTTTGTAGATGCACTCTCGAGAAAGGATGAGGATGTGGAAGCATTGTTTTGTGCTATTTCTATTATCCAACCAGATTGAATAAACAAAGCAAGGGATCAATGGAAGAATGATGAAGAAGTGTGGCTACTCATTCAAAAGTTGCAGAAGATCCTAGTTCAAATAATATTGCTAGAACTTGAAGAGGAAGGAAAAATCATATTTTAACCTAAAGTAGTCACGAAAACAAGAAATCGACATCTACGAAATTGATTAGTTTCAGAGTATCTCATCAAGTGGAAGAACTTACCTGCTAAAGAATCCACATGGGAGGATGAGACTTTTATACAAAAGCATCCATAACTACTCAAGCGTTAAGGACAACACTTTTTGAAGGAGAGGGGCATGTTAGGCCCCTATACTACTAGTGTCACCCCTTATTGTTATTAGTGCAAGCCACTTATTATATTGATGTACCCATGTAGTGCCCATATTGTTACTATTGTGCCCCATAGAAGCCCACTATTATTATTATTGTGCCCTTACATTATTATTGTTATGTCGGCTCTGATTATGTTATGACCCCCTTAGACTCCTATATATAGAAAGGAGGTCTTTTCATTTGTATCATCCAAGAATTGTTCATTTATGTAATGTAAAGGAGGTTTCCCCCTCGAAGAGGCTGAATTCTAAGGCGTTGATCTATCTTTTCTATCTTTTCTTGAGCTGGTGTCATAACAATTGCTGCCAAGTCTAGAGTGCACCACTCTGGAGGCCATGACTCCATTAATGTGAATATCACAACATCTATTGTGATGAATGGAAGCTTCACCCATTTCTACACTTGATCCTGACACACCCGGATACACAAATTATGCATATCCGCCTTGAACTCTGCTGAGCTCTGCAAGCTGTTATAAACCATGGGAGATAGGTGCGACCTTTGGTTTATCCACATTCAAATGCTAGCTTCCATGAACACCTAGAACACCTTTGTCTCATGAATCCTCTTCACATCTTTTGTAGCCTAGAGTGAAGTGTACCTCGCGGCTTCGGGCAGATCATCCTCAATACTGGGAAACTAGCTGTCCTTCGGTAGTTCCCTTGCAACCAACAAGATGGATAAGAGAAACCACGCATAGTGGAAGGTCTTACCCTCCCCTTGGGCCTCCTTGTAGTTCATCAGAAACCACTCGTAGAGGAACTGTGCCTAGTTGAACTATACCCCCTTCGCACAATGCTCCGCTAGCACAATCACAGATGCTGGTACATTGTCGATGCAACATTTCCTCATCAACTTGCTGGCCAGCAGCTGGGTGGCTATGTACATCCCTTTGTCCTTAATGCTTGCTATTGCATAACCCCACTTCTTCTTCTCTAGTCTATAATTGGCCTTCATAGCTTCTACAAGGGCCAAGTCACTACTTTTTCCCTCTATGGCCACGGGGTCATGTCCTTTGAAGGGTAGTTGAGAAATGATATGAATTAGGTTGGCCATGATGGGAATAGGCTCCTACTACCAGAGATACCCATCATGCACTAGGCACAACAGCTGCCTGATGATGAAAATGGTGATGGGTGTGTGGTGGTAGTGGGTTATCCATCGCAGATGGAGTAATCCAGCCTTCTCCACACTGCACAACCATTTCTACTTCATTAAAATTTCCATGGTAGGTGTGGGAACTTCTTGCTATCTGTGAGGTCCAAATCCTTGAACTTCATGGTAGGTATTCATCCCAAAGGCAGACGATGATACTTTCGAGGAGGAGCAGGGTCTAAAGCGAACTCTTCGTGACCTCTAGGTCTTTCAGTATCTTGGCTTTCCCTTTCCACGGGGGGACATACGTAGGTAACTTTGTTGTGGAAGGAATTGGTGAGACATCCTCCACCACATTGTCTTGCATTTCATCTAATTCAACGATGATGTTCCCTTTTCTTCCATTGACAATTTTCCAAAACGTGGGTTTCTTGAGGATACACAGATTGGGCCCATAGTCTGCTTATCTTTATTTGGCCACGACGTTCATGTTGATTTTGGAACTTCCGGTGCAACTATTGCTTCTCCTGGCTCCACGATATCTTCAGCAAATCTCACTCTTGTTTTGACAGCAATCATTGTATCTACAGTCAAATGTGGTAAGAGTACGTGGTGCTTACTGCTTTGTAATTGCTTAGTTCTCAAAAAATCAAGTGTTTCCTTGTGGCTAGCCCTGGGGGTTTTGTAGCATCTTTTGAATTTGAATTCGACCATTCCCCCCAGTTCTGAATCATTAATGCCTTCTTGGTGCAGATCATCCGAAATCTAGCTCTTAATTTATGTCTTAATTGCCTGTTGCTCGCTCCTCTTTGCCTTAAATTAGACATTTTGTCATGAATAGTGACACCAACGGTCATCTCCTAGCCTACCCATGTGGTAGCATAGCCCCCTATGCACGAGAGTAACCCCTGTGACATACTGATGTTGTGTGAAACCTCCTTATCATGTAGCTCCCATAAAGACTCTTTTATAGTCCCGCGCTCTCTTTCAATTGCTTGGAGCTCTAAGACAGTGCTTCCTACAGATAGTCAGGTGATCGCACCACTTGTGCGAGGCTTCAATTCACCTTCCAGCCCAGTCTGTGGATACCCCTCAATTACCCTTGCGATAGTCATTGCCACACGTTCCTCCTTATGTGGTGTGCTCCCTGGTTACTCTATTGGGTAAGGTGCAATCACAACCATGGTAGCGGAGCCACAAGTTATTGACGACAATATTCTAATGAAGTGGTATGACTGAAATATCTTGTCCTGTCATTCTATCAACGCGACATTCTTGCATGATTTTAGTTTCCAGTTTTTTTATTTCCCCATCCATTAACATGCTTTTTTGCCTTAGTTGTACCCAATTTCCTTCGAGTTCGTGAAGCTTAAGGTTCCCTCACCGAATGGATTTTTGAATCTGCATATGTTCATCCTCGTGCGGCTACATAATTCCTTCATCCTGGTCCTCACGTACTGTCCCAACTGTGGGAGCTATTGCATGAAGATTCCTTTCCTCCAAAACTATGGTCTCAACTCTACTCTTCAACTTCGAAATCATTTCTGTACTTAAGTTTTTTCACATGGCCCTATAGGCCCATCGGACCACTGATACGAGCAAGTCCCAATCAATTTGTCTCACCTAGTGAAATTTGTTTAGGATCCACATACGTTCTTGAATGCTTCTACTTGGAACTTTTGTGGTGCGCGTCACCTTTCCTGCTGTTGTGTCCTGTTCCAATTTTCAATCCTTAGTTTGGGGTGTGCTTGTGTGGAGTGTGCAACACACGTCTGAACCAATTGACATAGGTGGGTGTGCAAGCTGCTCCATCCTGGCTACCCAACTCTTGTTTGAAACTGGGGGCTTCCAAACCGTAGGTGCATCATCCTTCTACATTTGCACTAGTCCTCAAAATTTCCTTGATGTCTACCCCACCTTCGTGTAGGTGTTGCATGTAGTGCCTACTTCAAGGCATCGAACTGCTATTGTTCTGGTACTGTGCTTTCAAGTTTGCTCAGGAATTCATCCACCTCTTTCAATCCATCATATTTCGGCAACTCTCTTGCCTCCATTGTCATGCAACGCAATGATCTAATCATCATGTTGAAATTCAGCGTCGTTACTTCGTGAAATCGATTTTGCGATCGCTCTACTTCTTTGTCTAAATTCGAAGTGCATTAAATTTTGCGCTGTGACGAGATCCTCCCATCTGTAGTTAGATTCACCCAATCCTGGTCTCATGCATTTATCTTGTAAATACAATCAAGATCATTGTCACTTTCATCATCATGCACTGGTTCAGTCTAGCACGCTCCTTCGGCTAGGTCTAGTGGGACTACTACACGTAGCAACCTTTTCTCGAAGATCATTTTGTGCTTCTTCAGATTGATGACTCCATTCATATCGGTGGCCTAGTCTATTTCTAGCAACACTAAGTAGTGATTGTTGTCATCAACAATATCTATCACTTAAAAATCTGTTTATGTGCTCGTGCCTTCAATATCAATTGTTACCCCTTGTAACCTTCCCATGGGCAAAATCTTCTATTGGTTCACCATTCGTGATTGAATAGGGGACCACTGTAATGCGAACCTGCCCATACGTTCCCATGTTTGCTTTGTTGATATATTCACATCTAAACCTAGATCTAAGATTACTTTATCCATTTCATACTCACCAATCTTTGTAGTCAACCTCATCTCCCTTCTAGTGCACAATGCATGCTTCCCCAATTTCCGAACTACGCATAGTTCTCCTAAACCCATGCACCTGCTAATCAGTTCCTTTAATCTTTTAACCACCTTTTTGTCATGCAATAGTTTCATGCATGTCTCCAGAAAGGTAGTAAGCATTAAAGGATCCATTCCTGGCTCTGGTTGATCCTTACTACCTGAAGTGGAGACGTCCGCGAAGCTCTTCTTAGGTTCCATGAATGTCTCCTTTGTGTGTTCTAAGTCAAGCTTAGGTTCCTTTGCAGGAGCCTTGCGAACCCATGTAATTTCCTCTAGCTTACTTCCCTTATCCTCTCCCATGGTCACGCCACTTCTGAGCATCATGTTTACATTTGGGTCCTCTTTGCGTGGCTCAGACCTCATCATTTGTATATTCTAAGTCAAGGGAGGCTAGAATACCCATTTTTTGCACATCTTTGTGATCAACGTAGGACATTTTACTATTTCATGATCAAACTAAGAACAATATGTAGAGATATCCTCATCGGGTTGGTACAGTCACGGGCATAGTTCCCTGGTCCTCCATAATTGTAACAAATTAACTGTCCGCAGCCCCTTCCTGGTACCATTCCTCCTCATCCTCGACCTCACCCCTAAAATCCAGCGGGTGCCATCCCCACATCTGGGTCAAGGGCTCGCATTTCGGTCTACATCCTATAGGCCGGGGTTTGATCCATCATTAGCTCATAACTATGACAAGTGCACTCATCGTAGCCTACTGACGAGCAGAAATTACAAAACAATTGTTGGGGTGTGTATGTATATTTCTACAGCAAATGACAATTGTCTGTCATGTGTTTCCCTCCTATCTAACAGATCGTGAAACATAAAGTGAGTTTCGCATGCAACCCTACCTATGCCTCTAGTCTCAGCGACATTGGCCCTCCTCCTACCAAGTAGTTGGCAAATACTAGGCGGTGATCCTTGTCATGGCCCTAGCCTTTGCATTTTCCTCACACACCTTTGACCGTGGTGCCCTATCATGCTTCAAGCTTTGCATTTCCATACTTCCTCTCACGTCTCTGGCTACAGTGCCCTATCTTGCTTCAAGCTTTGCATTTCCATACTTCCTCGCGTGCCTCTGGCTGTAGTGGCCTATCCTCCTTCAAGATTTGCATTTCCAAACATATATTTTGTAGTTGTGCGTGGATTTCCTGAACTCCCAACCCAGGGTCTTGTATTGGGGTCTCATGTAATCTCATCACGATCTCCTTGATTTGGGGTCTGATGTAAATGTTCTATCGAAGAAAACCTAGGAAAGAATGGGAAGACCAATGCTATAGTGGTACTTGATCCAGCTGAGAATGGCGAATCAACAAAATATTATTCCTATGGGGCACCTACATGGGGTGATTGTGGATATTGAAAGGGTACACGCCATAGCCAAATTTGAAGTGATAGAATAGTGGATGATAGTAACCCATACCCAACACTGCTTGGAATTTATTGGGAATTTGATATAAACATAGTCATCAACCTTAAGAAGCATAGTATGGCATTTGAAAATAAAGAAATAAGGGTTATTGTTCCATTGGATCCAACCGAAGGTGCACGATTATTGGGTAGAGGAGGCCCCGCGTAACAGTTTTGGGGCTCAAAGCCCACATTTTTGGGTAAAATTATGGTAAAGGCTTTGCGAGGTGCAAAAATTGTGAATTGTAATGAGTCAAGTCAAAGGGTTGTCCACCCGAAAATAATGTAAGAAAATAGAAAGTGATTCAGCTTTCCCATGGTCTATAGACCATGGAAATGTATAAATAGAGTAAGGCTCTATGGTTAGAAGTCATTTTTTGGTTTTGATCTTGAAGGTTATGGTTTTATGAAGGCAATATTCTCTCTACGTCTGTAAGTCTGAGTCAAGGGTGTTGGTAGATAGATAGAGGCTCTGCAGCTGTGTGTGTAGAGGCCTGGTAGAGTTCGCAGCTATGTGTGCAGACCCCTGTAGCTGAGTGCATAGGGTGGATTTGGTTGTATTGACAGAAGATAAATAAAGATAAGTATTTATGAATCATTGTGTGCTTTATTATGAATCTATATATTGCTTATGTTTTAAATTTATGCACTATATTTAAGAATTATGATTGCATGCACCAGGTTTTATTGTTAAATGTTTGCTTAAAGACTGTAAGAAGAAGATCAGATTGTAATAAATTCATTAATAAGAAAGCGCACCTGTGTAGATCTACGCGGAAGCCTGACAATAGTACAAAGTGGCGTGAGGCTGCATAATAGTTCACGACCCCTCCAGACCACATCGAGACATCCCAAGGGTTCATAACTGGTTCCAACACCCTCCCCTACTACCTTGGGTGAGACTTCAGTTCGTACTCCGCAAACTGTTGCCAAAAGGGCCTATAGTGAGGGATTTGTTTAGCTAATAACTCTTCCAAACTTGGGTCAGGCCCCTATAAGCCAAAAAATGTTTCCATTGCAGGGATTGGGATCTGCTTAAGGGATGTCTGATATCGGAACACTGGAACCCTACGAAGAAAGAACTTGAAGATTGGTTGGATTAGAAGCTTCATGAGTTCATGGCATAGGAAAACAAAAATCCATGGATATCTAAGGAAAGGTGGCTAGATCGCTACATATACACAGCAATCCACAAGATCTTATTCACGTCCTTCTCAATAGAACTATACGAGTGGATTGCGAGGCTAGATGATAGTCAGGGAAGGTGTAGACTAGATTAGCCCATCGTGTGGACGCCAGAGTTGGTGCGTAGGCTGGAAGCATCTGAAGATAAAATCACATGGGTAGTAGATCATTGGTTGGATTAAATGATAGGAGGGTTTATCACTAAATTTGCGATAGACACAACTATGAGTTACAACAAAGCATAAACGCGCTTTCTCCAAGGACCGCTGGGCAAGTACATCAAATCACTGAATACTTGGATTAAAATGTTGTTATGTGAAAAATGGGTTATACGTATCCATTGATGTCTGGGGTAACACGGAGTAGAAGAGGCTACCGAGGGACAAAAGGATTAGGAAACAACCCTCTGATTTCACTTTTGCAAGAAACCGAGGACGAGCTCGCAGGGTTCTCTTTGAGAAGTGGAGTCCAATTGATAAAGAATCACATTCCATTGATACCACCACCGTCCACACCATCACCTACTTCACCTACATCAAACCCATATTCACCTACCCCACCTCTGCCACCAGTGAGGGTTGGAATGGCGAGTGCGATCAAGTTTCCTGTATTTAGAGGCATAGAAAATGAGGAACTAGATCAGTTCTGGTTCGTGGTAAAGGCTGTATGGGAATCCCAAGGCGTAATGGATGATAACGTATGAAAAAGGCTACTCTGGTTAGCACGCTGAAGGACCACACATTGACGTGGAATATAAAGTACTCGAGAAATCACTTGAATGTGGGAATAGCAGCGATCTAGGATGCATTGAAGAAAGAATTTAGCTAGCCAAAATAAAAAAACACAGTCGATCATCAAGTTCAAGGAAATCGTGATGCTATCTGTTGAAACCCCATGGGATCTGGGTCAGATATTGAAGAGTACAATCTGTGAGGCTAACATTACACTGACAGATGCAGAACACTGCGCGTTGTTTGTGGCATCTTTGACACCAGATCTGATGACGGTGTTACGACATCAAAAGATCTCAACCCATGCTGAAGCATTAGAGATAGCGATGAGGTTGCATGAAACTCCAATACAGGATCTGGGGTTGGGAGTTCAGTAAATCCACATGCAACTACAAAACCTATGCTCGGAGATGCAAAGTTTGAAGCAAGATAGGGCACCCCGACCGAAGGCGCGTGAAGAAGAGTGGTGTATCAAATGCAAAGGCCAAGGTCACAACAAGGACCACTGCCCTGTATTCATAAACTATTTGGTGGGGGGGGACCAATGCCATTTCGACCAATGGCACAAGTAGGGCCAAGCATGGTGCCGGCACTCTAGTGTGTGATCTTTCAGGTGCGAGGAAAGCACACCATAGATAACTATCATCTATTGAAAAAACTTATATAGCCCCCCAGTAGCTATTTTGCAATTTTTGTAGATCAATGGGCCATGATGAATGAAATTGCTGAAGTTATGAGTTGCTGATGGATTGGACACCTACTTATAGGATGCAGACTGAGGCACGAGGTCAAGATCTAGCTGCAACAATAGGATGCTGTGGATTCGAGGGACATGGGTGGGGATGAGGAATGGGACCTGGACGAGGGTGGGGACAATTAATTTGCTACAATTATGGATGACCTGGGCACTATTGCACAAACCCAACTAGGACATGTTGCTCGTACTGTTACCAATTTGATCATGAAGCAGTAGATTGCCCCACACTAATTGCACAGATGCATGAAAAGGGGTGATTTAGACTAATCCCACTCAGAACGTCCAAATGATGAAGGTTGAACCATGCAAAGAGGACCCTAATGTGAACATGGTGCTCAAAAGTGGTGCCACTATAGGAGAAAATAAGGGGAAGCAACATGAGGAGGATACATGGGTTCGCAAGACCGCTATAAAGTAGCCTGAGTTTGATTTGGAATGTGTGAAGGAAACATTTATGGAGGCTAAGAAGAGCTTTGCGAAGGCTTCTACTTTAGGTAGAAAGGATCAAGCTGAACCAGAAATGGATCCTTCTATGTTAACTACCTTTTAGAGACATGCATGAAGCTACTACAGGACAATCAAGAAGTTAAGGGGTTGTAAGAGTTGATAACTAAGTGCGCAGGTTTGGGGAACTGTGCATGGTCCAGAAACTAGGCAAGCATGCTTTGCGCACTGGGTGGGAAATTCGGTTGACTGCCCAAATTGGTGACTATGAGATGGAGCAGGTCATTCTAGATTTTGGGTCGGATGTGAATGTGCTACCTAAATAGACCTCGGGGCGTATGGGCAGGCCCGCACTACAATGGTCTCCTATTCAATTATGAACAACAAACAACCAAAAGATCTTGCCTATGGGAAGACTGCAAGGAGTCACAGTTAACATTGAAGGTGTGAGCACACAAACAGATTTTGAAGTAATAGAAATTGTGGATGACAGTAACCCATATCCTGCATTGTCAGGGAAAGACTGGGCCACATATATGAATGGAGTCATCAACCTAAAGTGCTGAAAAATGATATTCGAGAAAAATTCTCTCCATATCATGGTTTCACTGGACCCAGTCAAAGGGGCATGCTATACTGAGCCTGTGTGCGATGAGGACAATGACTATGAACTGGATTGTATTTACCATATCACAGCGGAAGATCAGGATCGAGTAAATCTGACAGCAGATGGGAGAATATCATGGGAACGGGATAGTTCCTGCATGTCAGACTCAGATAAAGAGATTGAGTGATGGCAGAATCGATTACATGAAGTAACAACACTAAATTGTACTATGATGGTTGGATCACTACACCGTGTAACGATAGAAGCAAGAGACCTACCAATATATGGGGGTGCAAAGAAAGCGGAGGAACTGGTCGACCACTGCAAAATGGCAAGCTTGGAACAAAAACACTATGGTGCACAAATAGGGGGCTGGGCACCACAACTGCACAAGGGTGGAATACATGGAAAAATATGAGGAGAAAGTGGCACAAATGTAGAAGGCCGGCATGCGTACAGATTGGAGGACAAAGCAGGGTGAGCATCCATCGATAGCATGGGGTGCAGATGTATGTGGTGCAAATGCCTAACTGACTAAGAATCAAAAATCTAAAATCACCGCAGTGTTGCATTTCACCAGCTGGTCACAACAAAGCCAACAGGAAAATAGGGGGAGAATAAATAGTGTCAGCCTAATAAGACGACCCAATGGGAATTTTTGGATACCAAGGGTACGATGGGCCTATGAGACCATCAATAGAAGGACGGGGATGAAGGTGATTTTATAAATGGTAAGACAAGAGGGAACCCACAATGAGTAGGGTAGCAACATGCTTCACGAAATTGACACAGAATGGGCGCAACTGAGAAGGAAAAGCATGTGGTTGGAGGAAGAAATCAAGAAAATGAAAACTGGCATCACCCAGGAAGGCCGCGCAAATCTGCAAATAAAGAAACCAAGCTTGGCCAAGTCTACCACAGTACTAGAATGAGCCGCGACCCTGCTAGTGTGGCTTCAACTGCACCAACAGAGGACTGTTCCATATACAACAATGAACAAGGGGATAACAGATACGAAGGCACTCAAAAGGTGCCCATAGCCTGAGCTCGCGGGAAAGTTGAAATCTCGCACCTAGGGTGTGACCACCTGACTAGCTGTGGAAAGCACATTCTCAGCACCCCAAGTAGTTGAAAGAAAGCGAGGGACTATAAAAAATTCTGTGAGAGGTCTGCGTAGAAAGAAGGGTTCGTGCAAGGCCAGTTGGTCAGCAAGATAGCGGATCCACTGAAGGGGCTACGCTACCATGTGGGAAGGTTGGGAGGTGACCATTAATGTCACTATTCATGACAAGAAGTTCAGATTACGACAGAGAGGAGTGGACAATGGGCCATTAAGACAGGAGTTCTAAGATAGATATGAAAAGATCTGCTGCCAAGAAGACATTAATGAGTTGAAAGTGGAGGGAAGGGTTACATGCAAACACACGCAGTCCTACAAAAACCCTTGGCCAACACTAGAATATTTGAGATTTGAGCCGGTAGAGAATAGTAACCACCAAGCTATCAGGCCCCCCATGAGTACCATGGCTAGAACACGAGAAAGGTCCACCGAAGAGTTGCATTCGACCCAGGATGACCTGGAAGAAGTAGCTACTACCACTGAGGTTCCAAAGTCCCCTCGCACACTGTGACCCACAAAATACAAGCAGACTATGGGTCTAGTCACGATATCACCAAGATTCAGTAAATTTTCAATACTAGAAAAGGGCAAAGCAATCACCACTGAAATCGATGAGGATGAGGAAGAGTTTTAGGACCCGATCCCTCAGATCGAAGCACAGGATGAAGAAATAGAGGATTTTGTCCAAATACCATTGCTACCACCATTTATCTCTCCATGGAATGGGTTGGCTAAGATACGAAGGACCTAGATGCCACGAAGAGTACGCTCCAGACCTCGCTTCTCCCGAATGAGATAAGGTTTGATGGCCTGCCACTGGGTCGAATACTGAGTATCAAGTTCAAATGTTGGGATCTTGTGGATAGAGAGAAGTTCCCTCGATTGGCCGAAGAGAAATTACTACAGTGGAAGTGGCTACGGGGTGTGGAAAAGGAGGGATTACTCAATCTAAGGCGGATACCCCACTATCACTGTGTGACCATCACCATTTTTTTTATCTGACAGTTACTATGTCTAATACATGATGGGTATCTCTGGTTGGAGGAACCAATTGTCATCACGGTGGATTTAGTACACCGACTTACCCATCTGCCTACTAAATGGAATGACCCTACAAACATAACCAACACCAGTAGTGATGTGGGTCTCACCGAAGTAATGAAGGCTAAATATAAGTTGGAAAAGCAGAAGCGCGAGTATGCCATAGCGAGCATGAAAGACCAAGGGGTGCAAGTTGCCACCTAGCTACTCGCCAGTAAACTCATGAGGAAATGCCATGTAGATGAGGTGCCAACCCTTGTCATTATGCTTGCAGAGTAGTGTGCAGAAGGGGTTCAGTTCAACTGGGTGCAGTTTCTATGTGATGAATTTTTGACCAATTGTAAGGAAGCATAGGAGAAAGGTAAGACTTTCCATTATGCATGGTTTCTACTACCAGTCCTTCTTGTTGCAGGAGAACTTCCGTAGGGTAGCCAGTTTCCTAGCATTGAGAAGAACCTACCTGAAGTAGTGCGGTATAACTTGCTCTGTGCTACAAAGGATGCCACGACAGTTCGTGACATCAAGGTATTTTGGATATTCATCGAGGCTAGTATCTAGACATGGATCGCTCATAGGCCGTGGTTGTCCTCAATAGTATACAACAATTTGCAAAGCACAACTGAGTTCAAAATGGACATGCATAACCTATATATCTGGGTGCAGAAGGATCCAAAACAAACATGGGTAAAGTTTTCATTCATTGCAACGGACGATGCAATTTACGAGGTACTAGCAACATGGCCTCTAGAGTGGTGTGCCCTGGACATGGACGTATTAGAAAGGATGGTAGCACAATAGCGAAAGAAGGAAATCCAGTTGCGACTCACTCAATTGGCAGAAAGGATATGTCAGGGACAAAAGGTAGCTTTGCAAGAGGAGGCAACCAAGAAAGTAATAGCTGAGGAGATCATGGAAGATCAAGAAATGTCATCAAAACAAGACATGTAGAGGGAAATAGAGACATGGGAACACATGGACCTTCCCACAAAATCGACCGAAGGCAAGAGGTTGTGCATCAAGGAATCACCACATACACGCAAAAGTCAAAGATAGCAAAGACTTTGGAGAAAGAGTTTCTTGACAGCAGTGAACCAGCGCACAATGTCACTCCAAGTGTGTTGGAGGCGCTTATGACAGTAGAAAACTGTGTTGGGTGAGCTCAGAGCAAAGCTGCAAGAATTACAGGTGCAAGCCCTGGGAGGGATGATACCAAACCTAGTAGATGACACAGCCACAGTTGAGCAGATGGTGCACACCTACACAATGAACACTTTGGTGTTACCAGCAGGCACTGTCTTAGTAGAAGCCGAAGGTGACATGAGAAGTTCGGGGTTGAATTTGGCCACCCTTCCTAGAGAAAACCTATACCAACTGCAAGATGGGGTAACCGCTGAGCTTTGTGCCAAGGAAGGCCGCGACCTCTAATTCTTAATGGAGCACAAGACAAATCTAGAGCAGGTTAGTCTACAATGTGATGACTTGGCCGCACAGAACTAGGAAGTCGAATAGGCCATGGCAGAGGCCTACAGCAAGGTACTAGAGTTGGCTATCCCAACAAAAATTCCTAACCTGATAAGATTCATCACATGGCCGCAAGATTTTGTACATCCCAAGAGGAGGCTACGAAATCCCAGTGGGAATTAAATTTACAAATTGTGGAGCTAGGACTGAAGACGCAGCCACCCACACCCCCATAAGTTCGAGAGTAGCTCTGCGGGGAAATTCACTCAAGATTGGAAGTGATAAAGTGTGATGTCCAAGATTTCTCGGAATTGTTGGATTTGTCCCTCCTAACACTCACATCCCTCCAGGAAGACCCAATGCTACAATAGGTAGAGGAGGAAGTGTGGGAGTTACAGCAGGCTTATGACAAAGTCTGGGGAACTGCGCAAATGGTCGCCATCATACAGCGATTGGCAAAAATGAGGGAGGCCCAATTTCTCAAGGAAGAAGTTGACATCACTCAGCAGAAGGAAGAAGTGCTTAAAGAATGCATCCAACCATGGCTTGATGAGGCATTCGCGGTCTCCACTAACATCAAGGGAAAGTTAGCACACATGCAGGTAGTATATGAACCGAGACAAGCAACTAAAACTGATAATGATGCATCGGTGGCTTGTGTAGAAAGAAGGGTTCGTGCAAGGCTAGTCGGTCAGCAAGATAGAGGCTGCACTGAAGGGGCTACGCTACCATGTGGGAAGGTTGGGAGGTGACCGTTAATGCCACCATTCATGACAAGAAGTTCAGATTACAGCAGAGAGGAGCGAGTGGCTGGCCATTAAGGCAGGAGTTCTGAGATAGATATGAAAAGATCTATTGCCAAGAAGACATTAATGTTTTGAAAGTGGAGGGAAGGGTTACATTCAAACTCACGCAATCCTACAAAAACCCTTGGCCAACAATGAGATATTTGAGATTTGAGCCGGTACAGAATAGTAACCACCAAGCTATCAGGCCCCCGATGAGTACCATGGCAAGAACACAAGCAAGGTTCACTGAAGATTTGCATCCGAGCTAGGATGACCTGGAAGAAGTAGCTACTACCACTGAGGTTCCAAAGTCCCCTCATACACCGTGACCCTGAAAATACAAGCAGACTATGGCTCTAGTCCCGATATCACCAAGATTTAGTAAATTTTCAATAGTAGAAAAGGGCAAAGCAATCACCACTGAAATCAACGAGGATGAGGAATATTTTCAGGACCTGATCCCTGTTATCAAAGAAAAGGATGAAGAAGTAGAGGATTTTGTCCAAATACCATTGCTACCACCATTTATCTCTCCATGGAATGGGATGGCTAAGATACGAAGGACCTGGACACCACGAAGAGTACACTCCAGACCCTGCTTCTCTTGAATGAGATACGGTTTAATGGCCTGCCACTGGGTGGAATACCAAGTATCAAGTTCAAATATTGGGATCTTGTGGATAGAGAGAAGTTCCCCCAATTGGTCGAAGATAAATTACTACAGTGGAAGTGGCTACGGGGTGTGGAAAAGGAGGGATTACTCAATCTGAGGTGGATACCCCACTATCACCACGCGACGATCACAATTTTTGTTATCTGACAATTACTATGTCTACTACATGATGGGTATCTCTGGTTGGAGGAACCAATTGTCATCATGGTGGATTTATTACACTGACTTACCCATCTGCCTACTAAATGGAATGACCCTGCAAACATAGCCAGCACCAGTAGTGATGTGGGTCTCACCGAAGTAATGAAGGCTAAATATAAGTTGGAAAAGCGGAAGCGAGAGTATGCCATAACGAGCATGAAAGATCAAGGGGTGCAATTCACCACCATGCTACTGGCCAGTAAACTCATGAGGAAATGCCAAGTAGATGAGGTCCTTGTCATTATGCTTGTAGAGCAGTGTGCAGAAGGGGTTCAGTTCAACTGGGTGCAGTTTCTATGTGATGAATTTTTGACCAATTGTAAGGAAGCATAGGAGAAAAGTAAGACTTTCCATTTTTCATGGTTTCTACTATCAGTCCTTCTTGTTGCAGCAGAACTGCCGTAGGGTAGCCAGTTTCCTAGCATGGAGAAGAACCTACCTGAAGTAGTACGGTATAACTTGCTCTGGGCTACAAAGGACGCCATGAGGGTTCGTGACATCAAGGTATTTTGGATATTCATCAAGGCGAGTATCCAAACATGGATCACTTGTAGGCTGTGGTTATCCCTGCCAGTATACAACAATTTTCAAAGCACAGCCAAGTTCAAAGCAGACATGCATAACCTATATATCTAGGCGTAGAAGGATCCAAAACAAACATGGTAAAATTTTCGTTCATTGCAACAGACGATGCAATTTACGAGGTACTGGCAACATGGCCTCTAGAGTGGTGTACCCTGGACATGGATGTATTAGAAAGGATGGTAGCACGAAAGAAGGAAATCTAGTTGCGACTCACTCAACTGGCATAAAGGACATGTCAGGGACAAAAGGCAGCTTTGCAACATGAGGTGACCAAGGAAGTAATAGCAGAGGAGATCACGGCATATCAAGAAATGTCATTAGAACAAGACATGTAGAGGGAAATAGAGACATGGGAACACATGGACCTTCCCACAAAATCGACCCAAGGCAAGAGGTCTTGCATCAAGGAATCACCACATACACGCAAAAAGTCAAAGATAGCAAAGACTTTGGAGAAAGAGTTTCTTGACAGCAGTGAACCAGCGCGCAATCTCACTTCAAGTGCGTTGGAGGAGTGGATGACAGAGCAGACAACTATGTTGGGGGAGCTCAGAGCACAACTGCAGGAATTATAGGTATGAGCTCCGGGAGGGATGTTACCAAACCTAGCAGATGACACAGCCGAAGTTGAGCAAATGGTGCACAAATACACATTGAACACTTTGGTGTTACCAGCAAGCACTGTCTTAGTAGAAGCCGAAGGTGACATGAGAAGTTCGGGGTTGAATTTGGCCACCCTTCCTAGAGAAAACCTATACCAACTGTAGGATGGGGTAACCGCTGAGATTTGTGCCAAGGAAGGTCGTGCCCTCCAAATATTAATGGAGAACAAGGAAAATATGGAGCAGGTCAGTCTACAATGTGATGACTTGGCCGCACATAACTAGGAAGTCAAATAGGCCATGGTGGAGGCCTGCAGCAAGGTACTAGAGTTGGCTATCCTAGCGGAACTTCCTATAGATGAAAAGATTCATCACATGGCTGCAGGATTTTGTATGGCCCAAGAGGAGGCTACGACATCCCAGTGGGAATTAAACTTACAAATTGTGGAGCTAAGACTAAAGACGCAGTCACCCACACCCCCGGAAGTTTGAGAGTAGCTCCACGGGGAAATTCACTCAAGATTGGAAGTAATAAAGTGTGATGTCCAGGATTGCTCGGAATTGTTGAATCAGTCCCTCCTGACACTCACATCCCTCCAGGAAAATCCAACGCTACAACAAGTAGAGGAAGAAGTGTGGGAGTTATAGCAGGCTTATGACAAAATTTGGGGAACTGCACAAATGGTCGCCATCATGCAACGATTGGCCAATATGAGGGAGGTCCAAGTTCTCAAGGAAGAAGTTGACATCGCTCAGTAGAAGGAAGAAGTGCTTAAAAAATGCATCCAACCATGGCTTGATGAGGCATTCGCGGTCTCCACCAACATCAAGGGAAAGTTATCACACATGCAAGCAGTCTGTGAACTCGGACAAGAAACTAAAATTGATATTGATGCATCGGTGGCTTGCGTAGAACAAGTACAACAGATGGAAGAATATTTTGTTGCAAGTGTAAGTGAAGCACAAAAGTTGCTAAATGACCTCCGCGTGAAGATTTCCACACTAGCCGAGTGACTCGGCACGAGTCACGATGATTGTGTTGGGGGCTTGTTGGGTAGCGAAGTGATCTAAAAATCACTCGTGAGTGATCTCAGTTAAATAATTAATTAATGAAGGTATTACAAACTCATGTGCTGGTGTGTGTCTATGTTATTTTAGGTAACGGATCGATCAGATTGCAAAATACACATACACTGGAAAATGGAAAATAGTAAGAGAAACACAGTAAGAAAATACAAGAACACAACATATTAATAAGGAGTTCACACTATCCTCCAGGGCTATGTCTCCAGTCCAGCTTTCAATGGTGGCTTTCTTTTATTGTGTCTTTAAAGTAGAGTTTTTATAATGAGGAGCTCACTTTGAGTCTCCTAAAATAGATAATGCTTGATAGGGTGGTTCTTAGATTCCCCAATCCCCTAGAGTGCACAGACTCTTTCCCATTTCAAGTCTTGACCTCTGTGGTCTTTTAATGGGAGGA
Source organism: Pinus taeda (assembly GCA_000404065.3). Classification (NCBI taxonomy): domain Eukaryota; kingdom Viridiplantae; phylum Streptophyta; class Pinopsida; order Pinales; family Pinaceae; genus Pinus; species Pinus taeda. Next base: position 17,460 of record APFE030917428.1, on the reverse strand, counting down.
GCCCAATAAGGTACTCAATTCCTGACAGATATCCTCACAGGGATTGCTTGAACCTCTCAAGCCTTCTGTCTGCTCGATGCTGCCTTAGGTCAACTCGACTCTCTGTTTTGTCTGCCTCTTGCTTTACTGTCTCTTTCGTCATTTTTCACCGTTCTTCTTCTTTGGTTCTTCCTTTTCACCATTTTTATTCTCTGTCTGTTCATGGCTTAAAGAAAATTTTTCCTTAATGGTTCACTTCCTCTTCCATGCCTTCAGATCACCTGCTACTGTTCGCTTGGAGTTCCCTACCTCTTTGTCATCACCAACGTCCCACAGGGAAATGACCACTTGTCCTCTCATGAACTATGCCAACTCTTCCTCGACAGTTCGGTATTTCAGTTACACTGTGGAATGACTCATCTGCCAACTCAGTGGTCAAATCAGACTTTAGACTTTTATATGCCGCAACTTAATTCCCCTGTCAAATCCGGTTTCTCATTGGCTGCAATCTCTACCATCAAATCTAGAGCCCCTAGATCCTATGGTGTTCGCTCTTATCACGCGGTTGACTTGCTTGACCATTAGCTCATGATGAGAGGCGGTTTTCTCTCTCATCCACCAGACACGTGTCGTGTGATGAATGGAATTTCTCGTTCTCTGCCCAAATCCTCTTACCGCCCAATATGCCTCCGATATTCTATCGGTTTTGGAGCACGGGACTTGCCTTTTGCCTTAGTGCTTTCCCTATGCTTTCTTGGCTTCCCATGCTACCAAGTGTTCGGCGCTTTTTCCTTCTTGAGGGGTTTTGTCTAGCAATGTGTGCTCAGCGCTAAGCACCACTAATTGTGCATCACAAATGGCCTTTGCTTCTTGATTTGGGCTTCCTAATTGCCAATTTGCCTCCGGCATGGCCTCCATGGGCCTCAGTCAATGCGCTTTGACTGAGGTCCTCACGGTTCCTTGCTGTCTGCAAACTGCCACTGTCCAGAGGTCTTCCTGATAGCTCTTTGTTCACAAATTTGAAGTCTGTCCTGATTTGATACAATCATGGCACTTTGATAATTTTCATGGATCCAATTGAGATCATGGAGGCCCTGCGTAATGGTTTTGGGGCTCAAAGCCCATAATTTTGGGTAAAATTATGGTAAAGGCTCCATGAGGTGTGCGGAGCATGAATTATAATGAGTCAAGTCAAAGGGTTTTCCACCCAAAAATAATGTAAGAAAATAGAAAGTGATTTAGCCTACCCATGGTCCACAGACCATAGAAATGTATAAATAGAGAAAGGCTCTATGGTTAGAAGTCAACTTTTGGTTTTGATCTTGAGGGTTATGGGTTTATGAAGGCAATATTCTCTTTGCGTTTGTAAGTCCAAGTCAAGGGTGTTGGTAGATAGATAGAGGCTCTGCAGCTGTGTATGTAGAGGCCTGGTAGAGTCCGCAGCTGTGTGCATGGACCCCTGCAGCTAAGTGCGCAGGGTGGATCTAGTTGTATTTCCAGAGGATAAATAAAGATAAGAATTTCTGAATCATTGTGTGCTTTATCACAAATCTATCTATTACTTATGTTCTAAATTTATGGATTGTCTTTAAGAATAATGATTGCATGCACTAGGTTTTATTGTTAAATTTTTGCTTAAAAACTGTAAGAAGAATATCAGATATGTAGTAAATTCATTAATAAGAAAGTGCAGCTGTGCAGTTCTACATGGAAGCCTGACAATAGTACAGAGTGGCACGAGGCCACAAAATAGTTTGCAACCCCTCCAAACTGCATCAAGATATCCCAAGGGTGCAGAAACCTGGTTCCAACACCCTCCCCTACTACCTCAGGTGAGACTTCAGTCTGCACTCTGCAGACTATTGCCAAAAGGGCTGGTAGTGCGGGATTTGTTTGGCTAATAACTCTTCCAAACCTAGGTGAGGCTCCTACAAGCCAACAACAATATACTGAACTAGTTCATGATTACGATGAGGAGGATGATATCAAGAAAATCTATAATCTTACTACACAAGATGAAGATTGGATCGACCCTATGGAAGATGGGCGAATCACATGGTAGAAAGGCGGCTCCTGCAATTCAAATTTATATGAGGAGCTCGAACACTGGAAAAATATGTTGCATGAGGTATCATCATTGTGATGCAACATGCTAACAAACTCACTCCAATGTATATTCACTACAATATTCAACTTACCATATTATGAGGGTTTAGAAGATGCCAATTTATTTCTGGATAAATTTTGAAGGGATGTAATGGAGGAACATTGGTTCCAATCACTAGACATCACACTAAGAGCTATACCTACTAGATGGTGGGGTACGCATAAGAGAAACTTCACAGATTGGAAGGAATATAGACGGATGATGAAGCTATGATTTGGGTATGCCAATACCTGCATTAACGAGAAATATATAGGGAAGGAAAATCTGCATGAGAATATGGCTCGATGGATGAAAGCATGGGGGGAAGAACCACAACTAGAATGGGTTCGTATATTTTGCGACGCTCTGGATACGATCTTGATGAACTAGTATCTAGAAACGAGTTGTGACATGGAACCATAGAATGAGACATTCTAAAGGAGCGTTTTCTGCTCACTTTTATCTTTGAAGATGGATTTGAGTGTATTGATGAAGTGTTACAGGATTTCAAAACTGAAATATTTAGAATGCTTGAAGAACCTGCTTCGTGGGTACAACTAGATTGGAGTACACAGCTACTCCATGCACTTGAATACTACAATGTGACCACTAAGGAAGGCGAAGAATAAGATCCTAGGAAACTTAGATGTGAAATCACAAGGCCTAAGGCATAAGTCCTTGATATATCACAACCCTTGAAGACCAAGCAAGTGAATATTGGATTGAAAATGCAACCAAAGTTTGCAAACACAGGAGACTATGGGGACGAAGACATAGTGGACAAAGCCATGGAGTTACTACGGGAGTATCTGGACATGTTTTCCACCATGTTCTCTAGTATAAAAGGGATAGTAGGGGATCTAGGCATCATGAAGATCACTCTAGAGTCAGATGTGAAGAAAATGAAGAAGCACCCCTATCAGTTGAATCCTAAGTACAAGGAAAAAGTGCTCAAAGAATTAAATAATATGATTGCAGCTAGGATTATTGAACTTGTCGAGGAATTAGATTAGGTTCGTACCTTGGTAGTTTAGGAAAAGAAGACATAGGGTGAAATTTGGATATGCATATACTTAACGAAGTTAAATGATTCTTGTGTCCATGATCCATTTCCTACACCATTCATAGTCAAGGTACTAGAAAATGTTGGAGGTGAGGAAATCTATTCGTTTATTGATGGGTTCTCAAGGTACCATCAAATCAAGATCATACCGGAGGGTAGGAATAAGACTAACTTTAGGACTGAATGGGGTTTTTTCTAGTATATATTTATGCCTTTCAAACATAAAAATTCCCTTGAAATATTCTCTAGGGTGGTAGTTGCAGCTTTCAAAGAATTTATTCACAAGTTTTTGGAGGTTTACTTTGATGATTGGATCATGTTTGGGTTAGTAAAGAGACATGTTTCTAGTATTTAAATCATGTTGGATACTTCTCAAAAGTATCAAATATTCCTTTTTTTGAAGAAATGCATATTATACGTACATTATGGGATACTGTTGGGCCATGTAGTCTGTCAGTAAGGGTTGATGGTAGACCTAACCAAAATTACAGTAATTATTAATATGGAGCCTCCAAAAAATGTCAAACAACTGCATGCGATGATGGGCCACATAGGGTATTATAGAAAATTTATTAAGGAGTATGCACAGATCACCGTGCCCATGGAAACATTTCTAAAGAAGGACACAACGTTTTTCTGGGATGAGGATTTCCAGAAAAAATTAGATGTCTTGAAGGAAAAAATGGTCACTGCGCACATTTTAGTGTTCACCGACTAGAAGGAGTTCCACGTACATGTGGATTCATCCTGCATAGCACTAGGAGTTGTGCTAACCTAACCAGGCAAAGGTGATATCGATCATCTGATAGCATTTGCGAGTAGGAAGTTAACAAAGTAGAAAATAATTATTCAACCCAAAGACATTATGTATTAGCAATGGGATATGTGCTCCATAAATTTAGGCACTATTTGGTGGCTGCACACTTAAAGATGTACACAGACCATTATGCTTTGAGGTACCTGGTCAAAAAACCTACATTGCAGGGGAAAATATGTAGATGGCTTTTACTCTTTCAACAATATCACTTTGAAGTAATTGTGAAGCCAGGGAAACTAAATGGTCGATGACATCACCTCTCAACAGATTGAGAATGTTGACAAACCTAAAAATATAGAGGAAGGATTGCCTGATGTGTAACTCTTTGTTGTGCGTGTCATAGATGACCATTTCATAGAAGTAATCCAATTCTTGTCTACAAGTACAACTCCTGAACGATATACGACAAAACAAAAGAAGGAATTAGTGGTCTGGGCTATAGATTTCTCTGTTGTCACAAGAGATTTATATAAAATGGGATCCAATGAAATATTGCATAGGTATGTCCTGAAGTATGAATGACAAATAATTCTCGATGAAATGCATGGAGGGGTTGTGGGAGGACATTATGTAAGAAGAGAAACTGCGCAGAAGATTCTACGAGATGGACTATGGTGCAAAACCCTAAATAAGGATTCCAAGGCTTATTGTAGGGCATGTGATGTCTCTCATATGATAGGGAGACCATCGTGAATGGATGAAATTTTGTTGAACCTGCAGGTGTCATTAAAATAATTTGATAAGTGGGTGTTAGAATTCGTAGGGCCAATTCAGCCACTAGGAAAGAAGACAGGGGCCAGATATTGCTATAAGGATTAATGCATGGGTGTTTGGTGATGTAGGAAACCCTCAAGGATCTTCTCAGGATCCTCGGCAGACAATAAAATTAGTTGCACTTGTCACAAAGATACATGCATATCTATGCTTAAAAAATGAATATCAAATCGGGAAGGAATTATTACCTCGAGTCTAAGTGTGGTGTTGCTGGAGAGCAATGCAGCTAGATGGAAGACCCCTGAGTTGACTCTATATCAAAACCTGCACATAGCAAGCCATAAAATCTTGATAAACAGATGCATGAGCATATAAAATATATCTAGTTGCATATAAGTAAGCCACTCATGCTAGAAGATATTAGAACAACATATAAACAAGTTTATACTACCAACGTCACGGAGTGGACAACATAACTACAATTCTATATAGATGTAGAAAGAGTGATTACAACCATCAGTTGCATTAGACTTCCCTTACCACTCCAACTCCTCTCTCTCTCCCTTCTTAACCTTCTTCTGATGCCTTAGTCTAAGACTCTTCTTGATAGTCAAATAGGAAATCCTTTCAAATGTTTCAACCTCTTTCACAATGGACCAAGCATGTAGGGTTAGGGTTGCCAAGTCCTTCATGAGTTCCATTAGGCAAAAGAAATGATGTTTCATACTTTAGTGTTCTTTCCCATTTTCATACTCCATTAGGAATTAGTAATTCCCCCAAACAAGTTGAGTTCTGATGTTTCCCTTCTTTTATGAGCTAACATAGGAGAGAATATAGGGATATTTTCTCAGTCAATTCACTCCTTTGACCCATATAACTTGATGTAGGTTCACTAATGTTGTTCCCAAGGTAGCAAGTAGAGTTACCCTAGGCACTAACACACTGTTAAGCTTGTTGAGAAGCTTTATAAAGTAGGTTGATAGTGTCTGGACAATGTTATCTTGACAATTGGGCCTGTGAACTTGCTCAATCCTTTAGTCATCATGTCTTTATCCTCTGAGTTGATGAGGAGGCCATTTTCCTATATAAGGGATGCCCCCTAAAGTGTGAGATCAGAGGCTATAATGATGTCCAAAATACTTTATCTTTAACTATCCTTTTCTTTGGAAAAGAGAGAGAGAGGATCGGAGCTTCGAGTGGTATGGGAAACCTAATACAACACATACATGTAAAACAACTAAAATCATTTCTTGAGTCAGGAATTCCCACGCTTAGTAGCTATATTAGAGTGATTTTCTCAGAAAAGAGATATGATGATGTTGGCCGCCGATAAGAACAATGTAGAATTAGTGTCATAATAGGATCATTCTGATGAGCTATTCTGATAAACAATAACCACAACTTAGGAGAGGAAACAAGGCTGAGTGATGTAAGCCTCTAAGAAAGGTCTTGATTTTTGCTTCATTGAACAACATAGATTGATACATGTGAATATATGTGTCGATGTTGAGCATGCATGAAATCTTCTGATTACTAGTCAATAATGGAGACCATTAAGAGATGCGAGGATGGCCACTATTAATGGTGATGGTCCCCAAGATGCACAATACAATCTAGCGAGTGCAAAAAATGTTTTTGTCGTCGAACACTCGTAGAATCATTTAACCATGAGCCAATAATGGAAACCCCTAATCAAACACAACGTGACTTGCCACTCATGTTTGCATGTACCAAGGAACTAAGGTGTTTCTCGGTCTTCTTCCTAGATAGAGTGTTGAAGTCGATAGGAAGAGACCTATCAAAAGGTAGGCAATAAGGTGTCCTACATCAGTCAACATGAAACAGGACAAGAATGATTGTTTTTTGAGGAATATTTTGAACATTGGGTCAAAGTGATAGAGGGCATGATGGTAGGATATGCTTGATGGGTTGATGGAGGAAACAAAAGATAAAGGTTTTACCTTGAACAATATAAGGCATGACAATGGTTTTAACCATGCAACACTAGACTCATGAACACCAAAGAGTGTTATAATACAAAGATGCAAGAACATCAAGGTATATAGACTAAACTCATAGGATGGTAGGATTCATATTTAGAGGTCGTCACAAGGAAGGCTTATTTGAGGGAGTACCATGTTTAAGGGAGCGACTGCTGCCAAAAAAATATTTCAAAATATGGAACATAACACAGTTGTATTGTCCACTTTCACCATTTGATTAGTTTATTTAGTCTAGATGGGTAAACTCATCAATCTTTTCATGTTTTAAGAGTCTAAAAAGGACTACAAAAAGAGGGACTCTATGCCCTATCTAATTAGTTTAATGAGTCCATATAGGCAAAATCATCGATCTTTTCATGTTTAAGAGTCTGAAAAGGATCGTAAGAAGAGCAACTCCATACCTTGTCTGTGTAATTTAATGAGTCGAGATTAGACAACTCGGTGGTATTTTCATATTTAAAGAGTCTGAAAATATCATAAAGAATGACTCCAGGGTGGTCCCTTTGTCATAGTTTTTAACCAGGTGCAACAAAATTTTAATAGTATACCCAGAACGGTTCCTTTTCCGTGAGTTAATCTATTGAGTCTGGATAAAGAGAAACCTACACTCAATATATGTTTTCCTCATTTTGTTAAAAGTATGAGGGGACAAAGTAAAATCAATTTTCATCATGAAATTTTAATGAGTCATGCAACGAAAAACTCAATACCTTCATCAAATTTTATCGAGTGAAAGGAAGAAAACTCAGGATATATTTTTCATTTTAGTGAGGAAAAAGACGGAAAAGAACTGCTCATTCCTTCTTCATAGACTTAACAAGCTCGAAGAAGGGAAAAACTTGGGGATTTTTTGATTTAAGATCAAGAAATAGTCCCAAAAAACAAGCATCATATTGTCATCGTAAATGTTTAATAGGCCCAATGACGAAAACTCGAGGTTTTTTCAATTTAACGAGTGAGAAAAGTTCCTCAAAAGAACGCTCAAAGCTTCTTAATAAGTGTTTAATGATTCTAAAGAAGGAACTTAGGGTTTTTTTAGTTTTATGATCAAGAAGAAAGTCCCAAAACAGAATGCTCAATCGATCCTTTTTAGTTTAATGAGCTAGAAAAAGAGGGAAAAAGAGTTGCTTGGACTATTGTCATATGTGTTTAACGAGCCCAACGATGAAAAAATAAGGATTTTTTTAGTTTTAGAGCAAGAAAACATCCCAATCTAACACATATTTTGCCAATGAATCAACAACTGTATTAAATTCTCTAGGAATGTTCTCATATGTGATAACTTCAAATTGACGTTCCAAGAGTCGTACCCTTAAATAATGACGTAACAAGGTTGCATAACAACAAGCTGAGAGTCTAACCTAACCACCAGATTCGAGATGTCCCTTGATGATGCTTCAGTGAAGTGTAAAACTATGAACATGCACTCAATAATATTGTTGGTGGTAGTACCAAGAAAGATCCCCCCCGAACAAAACAGTTCTGACTCAGGCGTGTAAATGACCGAAGCATCTGATGCAATGTGTCATGTGGGATGAGTGTCACCATCCGCATATCCTATGTATGCTAAGGGTAATGAAGGGATTTGCATTACAAGAAAGATGTATGAGATAAATACTTCAATTAATACAAAAAATTCCATTCACATCAAAATTAAGAAAAACTTATAAATACATAAAATTACAAAGCACATGCCTAGTGAAGTACTAGGCATAATACTTTTTAAATAGAGCCCATTTCAGGGCTCAACAAGTAGTACTCCTTCCCTATCCTGAATTTCATTGCCCCTATTGAGAGGGATTTTTTGACAACATATGGACTGAGCCATAAGGGTTGAAGTGTTCCTACCCCCAAGAGGTCATTTTTTTTATCATAGAGTAAAACAAGATCTCCCTCTTGGTAAGAATGAGGCTTGACGTTTTTGTAGTACTGGGCTTTGACTTGGTGCTTATGGGCTTCGAGTGCCAATTTGGCATCTCAATAGGTTTCATCTGGTTGATTTAGGTATAGTAGGTACTCTTCTTCAGTAGTAGTGTCAGGCAAGAGTTCAACAACGATTTGTAAGGAAGGAATCTGACACTTGAATAGTAAAGTTGCTTCTAATCCACAAGCCAGTTGAAAAGGTGTGAAGCCTGTAGCAGTTTTAACTAAAGTTCAGTATGCACATAGCAGAGGATATAACATGTGATTCCAATGGGTTTTATGATTCCCTACTGTTACACTAAAATTTGTCACCATGACTATCTGCAGTTAGTATGGCTCCATCAACAGTCATATTATCCTCCTTGTCAAGCCTTATACCTCTGCTCTCGATGTCAAACTTCAAGAAAGAGAGAAAGTCATCAAAAAACATGTTTATCTCTGGGTATGCAGGTTCTCTTTACCTTGCCTATGTTTACGCATCCCAAGCTCATTGTACCTGCGTACTTGTATGCTCTATAATTCAAGGGATGGGTGCGTACTCCTGTAAAGGTCAAAAGGCGCGAGTTTCATCTTAAAAAAGTTACTTGTGGTCATTTCTAGAGCATTCTGGAATATTGTTTGACGTGTATTGAGCACCTCCAGATGGTTCATGCATCCCTATGAAAGAGGAACTTATCCCATCAAGGGAGGAGCTACCCATCCAAAAGAGGGAGTATCCCATTGATGTTGGACCTGAATAACTTCCTCTAGAACACTATAAATACAGGCATTGGGCCAGAGGAGGGGAGGTTGAAAGCTGAACATTCCAAAGGGTAGATGCTGCTGGAATTAGGACTTCCTTGTAGAAGCTTGTGAGGAGAGATTAACATCCTTTCTTGTTTCATTTGGAAGTGGGTGAGCTTGTCAAAGTAGAGGAAAACTCTTGCTGGACCCTGGGAGGAACTTGCACAACACCAAGGCTCAGGTTGTAATGGTTTCTTTTTTTGTTTCCTTAATACAAATAAGTCCATTCTTCTCAATGATTTGTTGTTAATGAATTGTTTCATATACTCCTTGGTCTATATGTTGAATATGTTTTGTTTTATGGAATATTCAGGTGTTATGTAATCGTTTGATTGTTATGTATGCAGGTTTCGAAGTGAAGGAGGAGCTCATCTAGATCGACGAGGCTGGACTGCTACAACGAGCGTTGGACTTGAGGTAGGATCGAAAAACACTTGGTTTCTCATGAAATAATGTATGTTTAGAGAAGGATTGCTCTTAATTGTCTTGTTTGTCACTAGAGAGTCTTAGACTCCTAGGGAGGTTAGTTTTGTCCGCAAAAATAACTCTTTCCGCATGACATCATACCATAGAGAGCCTTTTTGAGTTTACATACAAGTTTTGCATCATTTTCGAGAATGAATCCTTTTGGCTATTCAATGTAAGCTTCTTCTTCTAAATCTCCATTGAGGAAAGCTAATTTTACATCCATTTGGTATACTTTGAATTTCTGAGAGCTAAGAAGAGCAAGAAACATCCTTATGGCTTCAATTCCAACAATATGTGCAAAAGTTTCTTCAAAATATATACCTTATTGGTGAGCATACCCTTTACAAATAGGTTTGGCCTTATTTCTAATGACTTCTCCATTTTCATTCAACTTGTTTCTGAATATCCATTTAGTTCCTATAATATTTTTATCATGAGGTCTAGGAACTAATTCCCAAGTATCATTCTTCTCAATTTGCTCAAGTTCTTCATCCAAGGCCTTGACCCAACATTCATCTTTGAATGCTTCATTTACATTTTGAGGTTCGGTGGAGGATAGTAATGCTAGATAGCTTGAGGTCCCTGTAATAGTTCTTCTTGTCTATACACCTACCTCTTTTCCCTTAAAATTTGAGTTTTTGGATGATTTTTGTGAACATACCTGGACAGAGTCTTTTCTTCTACCATTATCTCTTCTTGTGGTGCTTCATGGGTTTCTTCTTCAATATCATTTTCATTTGATGTGGGTAAATAATCCCCATCTTCTTCATTATCATAATCTTTTCTTTTTATTTGTTTTGAATTTTTGCATTCTTCGTCAACTACAACATCAATGCTTTCAACAATTTTCCCAAGTATTTTATTATAACATTTATATCCTTTACTTCTTGAAGAGTAACCAAGAAGGATACCTTCATCTGCTCTAGGTTCAAACTTACCAAGTTTTTTTTCAGTCTTTTTGATATAACATTTGCTTCCAAAAACTTTAATGTATTTTACAGTAGGAGTCTTACCATACCAAAGCTCATGTGGAGTTTGAGTGCTATTTACCTGAACATTTGCTTTGTTGAGAATAGTTATGGCAGCGAATGCTCCTTCACCCCAGAAGGTTGTAGGAGTTCCAGATTCATCCAACATAGCTCGAGGCATTTGTTGAATTGTTTTGTTCATTATTTCTACCACACCATCTTGTTGAAGAGTCCTTGCAGTGGAGAATTGCATTTTTATTCCATGTTGTTCATAAAAGTCAAATAATTCATCTGTTGTAAATTCTCCTCGTTGGTAAGATCTGAGGCATTTGATTTTTCGATCTAATTCATTTTCAACCAAAGCTTTGAATGCTTGGAAATTTTCAAATCCTTCATATTTATGCTTTAGAAAACCTATCCAACACATTTTGCAAAAATCATTAATGAACAAAATAAAGTATTGTTCTCCACAAGGTGATATTTTGCGTGATGGTCCACATAGATCAATATGGACATGTACGAGAGGCTTACTAGTTAACCCTTCTTTTCCCATGAAGTGAACTCTTGTTTTCTTGCCAATTTGACATGGTTTGCATATGGTATTTTCTGGGATGGTGATATTTGGAAGATCATAAACAGCATTGAGTCTGCATAACTTTCTTATTTGAGAAAAGCTTAGATGTCTCAATCTTCTATGCCACAACCAGTTTTCATCATTTTTGCTTAGATAGGATTATTGTTGTCCTCCCTTGAGTATGTATAAGTTGTTTGGAGTTCTTGTACCTTTGATCATGGTCTCTCCTGTATCAAGCTCACAAACAACACATCCGTTTGATTGAAACAACACTTCGTTTCCTTGATCACACATTTGAATGACACTCGACAAGATATGCTTTAAACTGTACACATTCAAAACATTCGTAGCTTTAACCTTTTCTTTCAAGAAAACAAAGCCTTTACCTTTTATGATACCAGGAGTTTCATTTCCAAATGAGACATTCTTTTCTTTTTCTGAGGCATTATATGAATGAAGTTTTTCTTTGTCACTTTTCATGTGTTTTGAGCATCCACTATCGATGTAGCACTCATTTTCTTGTCGCTCTGCATACAAGGCTATACCACACTTTTCTATTTGAGATTCTTCCCTTCTCCATATCTTGGGATTTAATGGAGTTTGCTCCTGTTGAGATGTTTGTCGAAATTTTCTCCTACATTTAGATTCTTCATGACCGAAGTTGTTACAGATTAAGCATTGTATTTCATTTTCAAAAGGAGAAAATTTATTATAGGAACTTGTCTTGATCCCTGTTACATTCCTTTGATTTTGTGCTTCTCTAGTCATGATGGTTTTGTAAGCAACACATTGAGCAGCTTTGTGTCCAAAATTATGACATGAAAAACATTGCCCATTAAAGAAGTTCCTGCGACTATCAAATCTATTGACTTGGTGATTGTAGTTTCTATTGAAATTCATATTTGGAGAAGATTGAGTATGATTTACCTGGTGATCTGCTTTATGCCTTTGCTGATAATTGTCATACTATTCACTCGTATTTGCTGGAACAAGATAACTTTTGGTGGTGGTTGACAACTTCCATGATTGAGATGCTTCTTTAGTATATCCAAGACCCGTCTTTATTAGAGGAGAATGCTAAACTTTGATAATTTCATTTAAAGTTTTTGATCCTTTAGCAAATCTAAGATTGAGAGATTTTGTTCTCTCAAGATCCTTTCTTAGACCCACAGTTTCACATTCTAGTTTTTCATTGTGCTTTTCCTTTTCAACAAGTTGGTATGTCAAGGTATCTATAATCATATTCTTTTCTTCTAAATAGATTTTGAGTTTAGATATTTCTTCATGAAGGTCTTCCCCTTCTAAATCATCCCAAAAATCATCATCGTCATAACCCCTAAGAAGTCTATAATCATCACTATTAGATAAACCATCTCTATCCTCTTCTAAGCTATCCCAGAAATCATTGCTATCATAAGCCATGAGGAGTCTGTAATCTTTTCCAGTTTCATCTTGATCACTATTAGATAAACCATCGCTATGTTCATGATTATAGTAACTCCTTTTATTCACAACTTGTTTTCTATTCCCTTTTGCATATTCCTTTCCTTTTTCAAATTTATCTTTATGAGGACATCTGGCAACATAATGAACGACTCTACCACAAGAAAATCGTTTGAAGGGTAACTTACCTCTAAACATTCGAGAAGCCCATTGAAGTTTCTTGTCAAAGTTTACCTCATCTTCTTCTTCTGAAATATCTCCTGATTCATTGTGTTCTTCCATTGTTTTTGTTGAAGCTTTAAATGTGGCTTCTCTCATATTTGATGGTCCTCCTTTTCTCATCTCGAAGGTAGTTAAGATTCCATGAAGCTGTGTCATAGTGATATTCCACAGATCCTATTTTTCTTCTATGGTAGATGCTTTGGATTCAAATTTAGCAGACAAGGATCTCAAAACATTCTCAACTAAGGTAACTTCATTAATTTCTTCACCCAGATTCTTCATACAATTCACAACCTCATCCATATGTAAGAAGTAACTAGATATAGTTTCATCACTATGCATCATAAGAGTTTCATAATGAATTTTGAGAGTTTGAAGCTTAGCACGTTTTACTTGAGAGTCTCCTTCGTAGCTCAGAATGATTTTGTCCCATATTTATTTGGCTAATTTGAGCTGCATGACTTTGACAAACTTTGATTGTGATAGACACCCCAATAAAATATTGACAACTTTGGCATCGGTTTCATATTGCTTTTTACCTACTGCATCTGTAGGAATTGCTATTGGAAATATATATCCTCCTTCCACAGTTTCCCAGACATCTGTTCCAAGCGGCTGTAGATAGGATGTGGTTCATACATTCCAATAAACAAAGTTTCTACCATTGAAGATTGGCGGTCTCATGGATCCCATGCTTCCTTGATTATTCATGCTGATGGATCTCCCTTCAAGTGATCAAACTTCTTCTGAAGGACCTACTCTGATACCAATTTTTGGAAATAATATTGACAGGGGTGTGAATTAGTATTATCAGATAATTTTATTTCCCAAATAGATTTACATACGCTACTTTAGTGAAGTGAACTAGCGTGTACACACGACTGTGCTTAAAGAAACCAACGTATATACAGAGAGCTTGTGATTTAGAAAATTTATCATGTGTTGAGATTAAACCAGTATATCATAGATTTATTAGACATTGCAGTAAAGGTATAATAAAGCATCAAACATAAGGAACACACATGAACACCAAGATTTAAGGTGGAAACCAAATATGGGCAAAAACTAGTTGTTGTTATCGTCTTTGTCTTCTTTCAATAATAAGAAAATATGTTTACAATCTTGTACTCTTGCAAACTCATACCAATATGTAGGATTCTTCCTGTAGAAAGTTACATCCTTCTCTCATTTTCTAGCTTCTACTAGAAGGGAGCTACAACCCCCTAGCTCTTGTACTAGCCAATATGTTTAGTAGTACGTAAGTGCTACCATACAAAAAACTACACTCTTCCACCAGGGACCATGTTTCATGAATTTTCATATTGGATACTCCTGGATCACAACACCACAATCTGAAGGCCATGTTTCATCAAATTTTCACACTATACCCATCAAATATTTTTCAAACTTAAACTGCATCAACCGATATTCAATTAATCTGAACAATTAGATCACTGACACCAAAACATTGTGTTGAACCTAGAATCCTACATCATCATTCAAAATGAGTTGTAACCTCAAAAATCATGTGTTAGAGTGTATACGCTACTTGGGTGAACCTAACCTACGTGTATACGCTACTTCCTTTAACATAACCTGTGTATGTCTCTAGAGATAGTGAATCATAAACTTCTGAACCAAAAAATGTATCATTGAGTGACACTCTGAAGATCTACTATCATATTACAGAGTTCAAAACAGATAGCAACAAGGATCACCCTTCCTTCTTAGTCAATCAACCAATCAAACTCAATTTCCTTATACATTAGTTCTACGTTCAGATCTAAGAAGACTTCATTGATAGACAACAGTAAAATAGTAGAATTTAATCAGATACATCAGTCAGATCTAAAGAGAAGCTTTTCTTTTTGTATACGCTACTTGAAGGAACTGAACCTACATGTAGACGCTCTTTGGTCGAGACGAACCTGCGTACAGATTTGCAAATTTTCACTCAGAATTTTGTTGCAATTGTAGACTTCAAATAAATCCAGATCATGACAGATAAGAAATAGAACTAGCATAAAACATCAGATCTGGTCTCAACCAATATCAGATCGTTCAATAATAATTCATTTCAAGTCTCATAATTCTTGATCCAATATTGAACTCAAGGTGAACATGAATATTTCAGATCTAGTCCCAAACATAATCCTGCAACACAAAATATACTTTAGATAGAAGTATTCCTTAAAATCTCATTGCTTGCCCCCCTTGGCCTAATGACTGTCTCCTCCTTATATGCTTTTAGGCCTTTCTCAATACCTTGGACCAAAACCACTTAAGACCAATACCTTGGACCCAATACCTAGGGTCAATACCTTGGACCAAATATCTTAGACCAAATACCATGGACCAAAACTTGGTTTTCCAACATGTACATGCTTTTCCTCCTGTGAAAGTGTGTTTATACATTATACACTACTTTTGTTCTACTAACCCGCATGTATATATGCCTTGGACAAAGTGAACCAGTGTATACCTCTCTTTCTTCATTCTTTGGTGTCTGATCTGTAATCCATTGTTTTTGACCTGCTACACTGTGAACTTTCATCTGAGTGAGTTGCCATCAAGGACACCACATGTATCATAATGCCAACAATCTCCCTGTTTGGAGTTGATGGTAACAAAAATACCAAGACACTCTCCACCTTTGAAATCAAGGGCAAAGGGTAGACCAATATATTCTCTCCCTTTGACATACATTATGTTGTTCATGCTCACCCTGAGTACATGCTGAATTCTCTGATTGAGCTCCCCTTTCTACATGCTAAGATGTACTGAAAACATCCATGTTCCCCTTAAGCACAAGCTGAGTCTACAAAAATATTCTGCAAAAGAACAATATGACTCTATAACTCAACTATGTCAGTATGACCTTCCTATCACTAATGACTTATACATACATCCATCTCGCAACCAAGTGGGGATATACCAATTGTTTATACTTGATAGAAATACAATTACCTCATCCATCCCATGCAAAGTGGGGATACAAATTACATCATTTGTCCAATAGAACTCATTCAAATGTATGAGAAGACATATGACACCCTATACTTTTACATGACTTAAGCAACAAAAAGGTATAGATATCTGAAGCCATAGCTGGACTCAACAACTATAATGCCAACAATGAAAAATGCATGTGAAGGCTAATTCTCCCCTTCAACTTGTGCTACCTGTGCATTGTTAACAAGTCAATGATCAAGGCATCTTCATGAGTCAGATAAAAATCATTGAACAAAGCATATCAATAGACTGTAATCATCAGTCTCATACAAAGCATGTTAGGATATTCCGACACATAGGAATAGTTAAGTTCAACTTGGTCTAGTATAGAGTTAGGTATAGAGTTAGGTAAAGTGTGTTTCTTTACCGTTGTACATTTTGTAACTTACAATCCGACGGTCACGATATGTAGTGATCCGACGGTTCATTCTCTCCTCGGTATTACCGACACTTGATGCATGGCTTGACACCCGATTGGTCCATGAATTCTATTTAAAGCGCATGGAGGGTCATTTGTAGGTTAACCGTGCATGAGAGAAGCTTATGTAAATTTTCATTCTTTTATTAATAAATTGCCTGTAGTAGCGACGTTGGCGCAGGCCGTGGACTGTTTCCCTCTCTGAGGGTTTTAACCACGTCAAAATACTGGTGTATTGATCTGTGATCTGTTTGTGAGCGGTGTCCTTTTGGTGTCCTGTCTGAGGAACTTACCCTGTAAATTCCTACATGGTATCAGAGCTATTTGAGGGCCGCGTCCGTTGGTGATCCAAATCTGAAGCCGGTTGAACTGCATGCGGCTGTCGTTTCCTAGATCTACTGTTTCTGACTGCTTTCGGGCCGAGAGGAATGCTCTGTTGTGTTCGGAGCATCTGTTCCAGTGAGGAACCCCTTTCGTTTCACGCGAAAAGGTTTCCGGTAGCCCTATCTGCGTCATTTTTAAGATCTGGAGGTATACATTCTTTATTTGCAGTTTACTGTTATTTTCTCTCTGCTTATTTCGGTTTCGGTTTATTTAGTTTTTTTTAACCGGATCTATACCTTTCATTTTTGTGTATGCTCTTTGCCCTGCGACTCTGTGCGATCTGAGCAAATCAGAAACAGAAAGGAAGGATTTTTTTTTCTCATGCGTATGCTCTTTTCCCTGCACCTTAGTGTGATCTCGGAAAATTAGAAACAATGAGAAAAATATTTAGTTTTTCGGCTAAAGCTAAATTTTTTTTAAATATTTAGTTTTTTGGGTAAAGCTAACTTCGAGCCATAAGGTTCGTTTTTTCTTTGCATGCCCATGTTTGGTTTTGTGTTTTGTGTTTTGTAGGGAAAAAGAGTTTTCTCAAGGCAAGCACGC
>APFE030917425.1:0-10031 GCA_000404065.3 Pinus taeda | reverse complement strand
AAATTATTACTATATTGTTTGTTTGTTTGTTTGTTTTATGTTTTACTATTTTGTAACACTATTATACTAATCACTATCATCATTTAATAATTTTTATTACTATATTAATAATTTAATTCATGTTATTACTATATCTTTTGTTTTTTTTTATGTTTTATGTTTTACTATTTTGTGACACTACTACACTAATCATTATTATTATTTAATAATTGTTATTACAATAATGTTTGTTTCTTTTTATGTTTTATGTTTTACTATTTTGTAACACTATTGTAGGAATCATTATCATTATTTAATTCATGTTATTACTATATTGTTTGTTTGTTTTATGTTTTACTATTTTGTAACACTATTATACTAATCATTATGACCATTTAATTCATGTTATTACTATATTGTTTGTTTGTTTTATGTTTTATGTTTTACTGTATTGTAACACTATTTTGTAACACTATTATACTAATCATTATAATTATTTAATTCATGTTACTACTATATTAATAATTTTAATTCATGTTCTTACTGTATTGTTTTTTTGTTTTACTATTTTGTAACACTGTTATACTAATCATTATCATTATTTAATTAATTATATTATTATATTAATAACTTTAATTCATGTTATTACTATATTGTTTGTTTGTTTTATGTTTTATGTTTTACTATACTGTAACACTATTTTGTAACACTATTATACTAATCATTATAAGTCTTTAATTCATGTTATTACTATATTAATAATTTTAATTCATGTGATTACTATATAAGTAATCTTAATTCATTTTATTACTATATTGTTTGTTAGATTTATCTTTTAAATTTTAGTATTTTGTAACACTATTATACTAATCATTATCATTATTTAACTCATGTTATTACTATATTAATAATTTTAATTCATGTTATTAATATATTGTTTGTTTGTTTTGTGTTTTATGTTTTACTATTTTGTAACGTTGTTATACTAATCGTCATCATTATCTAATTCATGTTATTAGTATCTTAATAATTTTAAGTCATGTTATTACTATATTAATAAATTTAATTGATGTTACTACTATATTGTTTCTTTGTTTTATATATGTTTTACTGTTATGTTACACTATTTTCTTACACTATTATACTAATCATTATCATTATTTAGTTAATGTTATTACTATTTTAATAATTTTAAATCATGTTATTACTATATTGTTTGTTTGTTTTATGTTTTATATTTTACTATATTGTAACACTATTTTGTAACATTGTTATACTAATCATTATCATTATCATTATTTAATTCATATTACTACTATATTAATAATTTTAATTCATGTTATTACAATATTGTTTGTTTGTTTTATGTTTTATGTTTTATGTTTTACTATATTGTAACACTATTTTGTAACAATATTTTGTAACACTATTATACTTATCATTATAATTATTTAATTCACGTTCTTACTATATTAATAATTTTAATTCATGTTATTACCATATTGTTTGTTTGTTTGTTTGTTTTATGTTTTACCTTTTACTATTTTGTAACACTATTATACTAATCATTAACATTATTTAATTCTTGTTATTACTGTATTAATAATTTTAATTCATGTTATTACTATATTGTTTGTTTGTTCTATGTTTTATGTTTCACTATATTGTAAAACTATTATACTAATCATTATAACTATTTAATTCATGTTATTACTATACTGTTTGTTTGTTTTATGTTTTATGTTTTTCTATCTCGTAACACTATTATACTAATCATTATCATTATTTAATTCATGTTATTACTATATTGTTTGTTTGTTTTATTTTTTATGTTCTACTATTTTGTAACACTATTATACTAATAATTATCATAATTTTAATTCATGTTATTACTATACAGTTTGTTTGTTTTATGTTTTATGTTTATGTTTTACTAAGCTGTAACACTATTATGCTAATCATTATCATTATTTAATTCATGTTATTACTATATTAATAATTTTATTTCATGTAATTACTATATTGTTTGTTTGTTTTACATTTTATGTTTCCCTATTTTGTAACACTATTTTGTAACACCATTGTGTAATACTATTATACTGATCATTATAATTATTTAATTCATGTTATTACTATATTGTTTGCTTCTTTTATGTTTTATGTTTTACTATTTTGTAACACTATTATACTAATCATTATCGTTATTTAATTCATTTTATTATTATATTAATAATTTTAATTCGTATTATTACTATTTTTTTATTTGTTTTATTTTTTACTATTTTGTAACACTATTATACTAATCATTATCATTATTTAATTCATGATATTATTATATTAATAATTTTAAATTCATATTAATTACTATATTTTTTATTTTTTTTATGTTTATTTTTAACTATTTTGTAACACTATTATACTAATCATTATCATTATTTAATTCATGTTATTACTATATTAGTAATTTTAATTCATCAATTCTACCTTCTATAAGAAGAACAATCTAGATAAAACTAACCCTTACAATGGTTTAGAGAATGATATTTCTAGCCCAAGGAATGATGGGAATGTCCTTTTAATAGGTGACTTTAATGCTCGAACTTCAAAAAACCAAGCTATTATTCTAAGAAATCATTCCAACCCTAATCCTCTTTGGTTAGAAAAAAACCCTACTCTTGCTAGTAGGTACAAAAGGAGCTCTAAAGACCTTGGGGAAAAGTTGTTTTTGTTGGAGCTAGTCAAGCTCTGTAGTGCTCAAGATCTCATAATTTGCAACGGTCTAAAAAAGTGGCCCAATTCCAGTAAGATGAGCTACATCCATGGACTTGGTAGTAGCGTGGTAGACTACGTTATTTCGGATCTCCCATTATACAATGAAATAATAAATTTTGACATCTTAAACGACCATGAACGTGACACTGATCATAGGCATTTACTTATAACTCTCAATTTTTTCATGTATAGATTTCCCACAGGAAATAATACTTATAGCCAAAAGAACTTAATATTTGATAGAAATAAAAATGATCTCTTTCTAACTGAATTAAAAACTAATTTTCTTCCTTTATCTAGTATAGACAACATAGAAGACCTATATCATAATTTTACTACAACCATCTCATATTCTATTAACAAGTTCTCAGTTGAAGTTTCAAATAATAAAAGAAATAGAAAAACCAATCCATGGTATGACAAAGATTGTAAAAGTTCAAGGAGAGCAATTAAGGAAGTTGTTGATGAATCTCTTAAAATGGACAAGATAAAAATATACAAAGCCCTAACTAGGAGGAAAAAGAGGTAGTACATTTGTCAAAGATAGGAGAATCTCTTACACCTCTCTAAGGTAGCTCCTAAGAAATTTTGGAGGTAGATTCTGACTAGGAAGACTAAAGATAATAATAAAATTGCTCTTCACAGTTGGAATTCCTATCTTAAAAAGCTTTATGAATCTCCAAATGTCATGGATAATTTGGAAACACTGCTCACAATGAAATAAGTTTTCTCTTTAGAATACATTAAGTTTGGGGTTAATTGCCTCGCTAATGGGAAAGCTAAGGACATTTAAGGTTACCATGCAGAAATATTAAAATTGAAGGTCCTATCCTCATCCCCCACATCCACAAACTTGTCAATCAAGCAGTCAAGCAAGGGTTCCCGAAACCTTGGACTGAGAGCCTCATTATCCCTATTTTTAAAAGTGGGGATACAAATAACCCCTCTAATTATCAGAAACTTATGATCACTGAACAATAGACCACCTTGTTATGCGTATGATCATTGCGGAGGAATGTCATAATGATAAATCCAATTTATTTTGTTGCTTTGTGGACTTTAGAAAGGCGTTCGATATGGTTCCTAGATACAACCTTTGGAATAGATTAGAAGAGCTAAAGGTTCCTCTCGAGTTGAGAACTGTCACTATAAGGTTATACGAGAATGTAATTGCCAAGCTAAAGAGAAATGAGGGGTGGTTGAAAGATATTAAGTGTAACATCGGAGCTAAACAAGGTTGCCCCTCTCCCCTACCCTATTTGGAATTTACATTGATAAGCTCGAAGGCTATTTAGAGAAAGCAGGATGTGATGTCATGATCTTAGCTAGGATAGTCGTCATCCTTCTTCTCTGTGTTGACGATATTGTTCTTTTCGCAAGGTGCCCATCTGATCTTGATAAGAAACTCAGGCTTCTTAAGGATTTCTGCTCTACCATGGGTATGATTGTTAACACTAACAAAACAAAAGTTATGATTATCAAATCCAGGAAGGACACTTACGCTAATTTATGTATGACAATAATAACTTGGAGGAAGTGTATTCTGACAAGTACCTAGGAATTGATATTCATCACAAGCTCAACTGGAATCATAGCATTGAGAAAAGGTTTAATGGGGGGTGGAAAGTAGAAAACCTCGTAATGTGGGATAAAAAGAAGTTCCTCTTTAAAACTTTAGTCACTCCTATTATGAGGTTTGGGGTTGCAGCATCTCCAGAGAATCGTGGAGAAGTATTGAGCAAATCCAAAAGTGTTTTATAACTTATAACCTAAAAATTAAAAGTAATACACCCTATCTGTTATGGAACCAACTCAAGAAAAAGATAGAAAAGATAGATCAACGCTTTAGAATTCAACCTCTTCGAGGGGGAAACCTCCTTTACCTACATAAATGAACAATTCTTGGATGGTTCAAATGAAAAAACCTCCTTTATATATATAGGAGTCTAAGGAGTCACAATATAACCCAACCGACCTAACAATAATAATATAAAGCCACAAAAATAACAATAGAGGGATTCTATGGGGTACAATAATAATAATATGGGGACAACAGGGGCACCCAATATTAATAAAGGATACAATTATAATTGTAATGGGGTAAGCAGTAGTATTATAGGGACCCAAAATGCCCCTCTCCTTCAAAAAAATGTTGTCCTCAAAGCTTGAGTAGTTCTGGATGCTTCTATATAAAATTCTCATCCTCCCATGTGGAATCTTCAGTGGATAAGTTCTTCCACTTAATAAGATACTCCAAAATTGATCGATTTCGTAGCTATTGAGTTCTTGTTTCGGTGATTTCTTCTGGTTCCAATATAATTTTTCCTTACTCGTCAAGTTCTGGCAATATTGTTTGAACTGGGAGCTTGTCGCCTATAACCTTCTTTAAACATGAAACATGGAATACTAGGTGCAATCGAGAAGCTGTAGGAAGCTCCAATTTGTATGCCATAGCACCAATCTTTTGCAACACCTTGTACGGACCATAACACTTTGGTGATAATTTATTATCCTTCTTAGCTTGCTTGAGAGACATTTGCTTATATGGTTGTAGCCGTAGAAATATCCAATCACCTACATCAAAACTTCTTTCACTACAATGTTGATCTACTTGTTGTTTCATTCTATTTTGTGCCAACGCGAGGTTATCCTTTAAGAGTTGGAGGACTTGTTGTTGATGTTCGATGTGATGTTCCACTACTTGAACCTTAGAATTTTCTCTTAGATATGACGTGATGGATGGTGGGTGATATCCATAAAGTGCCATAAATGGGGTCATTTTTTTTGCTGTATCAAAGGAAGTGTTATACGACCATTCAACCAGAGGGAACCATTTGACCTAATGTGTCTGTTTATCAGATACAAAGCAACGAAGATATCCTTCCAAACATTTTCTTACTATCTCAGTTTTCCCATCATATTGAGGATGATAAGATGAGCTATGAGCTAACTGAGTACCAAGACAAGAAAATAATTTTGTCAAAAAATTTCCAGTGAAAATGGGATCTCTGTCATTTACAATAATCTTTGGGTTTCCATGTAGCTTTTGAATTGTTTCCATAAATGTAGTAGAAATTGTACTGGCTTTAAATGGATGTGATAATGCACAAAAGTGTGCATACTTGTTAAGTCTATCAACTACCACCATGATGACATGCTTTCCCTTAGACTTGGGTAAACCTGTGATAAAATCCATTGAAACCTCCTCCCAACATTGTCTTGGAATGGATAAAGGTTGTAATAGATCCGGTGTCTTAATTGTTTCAACTTTATTTTGTTGGCAAACCAAACATCCGTCACAAACTTTTGAATATCTTATTTAAGGCCATCCCAAAAAATTCCTTCTTAACCATGTGGTAAGTTTTTTAAAATCCTGAGTTCCCTCCTAAGTTAGAAGTGTGTAATTCCATAAGAATCTTTTGTTTTAGCTAGGAATTCTTACAGAGGTATAAGTGATCTTTGTACCATAATGAATCATTTTGCCAGCTAAATGTATCAGACGTACTGGAATCTTGTTGTAACTTTTGAATGTGTCCAAACTTCTTCGTCATTCTTCCATTCCTCCCTTGCTTCATTTATCCAATATGGTTAGATAATAGAAATGGCGCACAACAATGCTTCCACATCCTCATCCTTTCTTGAGAGTGCATCTGCCACCACATTTTTCTTTCCTTTTTTGTAGATGATTTCAAAGTCATAACCCAACATCTTTGTGACCCACTTTTGTTTCTCTTTAGAGGATAATCTTTATTCTAAAATGTATTCAAGGCTATCATAATGACCCTCATGAGTTATAAATGCTGTTTTCGAAATGTCTTCAGGCTTCATTCTGATTTGATGATATCCTTAACAAAGATCCAACTTGGTGAAGTAAATTTATCCATTCAATTCATCCACTAATTTATCAATGACAGGAATTGGAAACTTATCTTTATTAGTGAGATTGTTGAGCTCCCTATAATCCATACACATGTGCCATGATCTATCCTTATTGTGCACCAATAGTACTGGAGCAGAGAAAGAACTTTGACTCAGTTGAATTATACCAGCCTCTAGCATTTCTGCAACCATACATTCAATTTCACTCTTTTGGGCATAGGAATATATGTATGGCCTAATGTTTGGAGTAACACTTCCTGTAATCAGATGAATAGCATGATGATGATCACGAATAGGGGGGAGACCGTTGGGATTCTCAAATACCTTCGAATGATTGTTCAAGGCTTTTTGGAGATCTGGAGAAATAGATGATTGCAATGTGGAAACATCTAGCGAACATAATTGTGCAATTACACCTCTTTGTTCCTTTTTTAGAATATTTGTCATATTGTTAGAGCTTATTATCTTTCCTGGTTTCCCTGCAATACACCTTAATTCAACTTCCTTTCCTTCCATAGAAAATTTCATTAAAAGTTCTTGAAAAAATAAAACCTATTGTACCCAAGGATTGTAGCCATTAGACTCTTAGTACAACATCAACACCTCCCATTGGAATGGAAAGCATTGGACTAGTCAATACATATTCTCCATGGATAGCTTGATATTATGGCACTTTCCAGAGAAATTTATTGTTCCTCCCTTTGCAACCATCACTTGACACTCTAGTGCTGGATATAAGAAGAAATTCAATTCTTTTGCTAGCTTACAATGAATAAAATTGTGGGTACTTCCTGAATCAATCAACGCTATTACCTTTTTCTAATTGATTTGTCCTTCTATCTTGTTAGTTTGAGGAGTGGTAATTCTTGCCAATGCATTACAAGATATGATCGGATTCATTTATTCTTTATCTAGGTTTTTTTCCCAAAGTATATCCTCTTCTTTTGACCTTTCTGGCTCCTTTTATTCTTCCTCTTCACAATCTATGTAGAATAATTTCTTCTCAGCACACTTATGACCTTTAGTGTATTTTCTATCACAACTGTAACAAAGCCCTTTTGCTCTTTTTTCTTCTAATTGTTGTGGTGTCAACCTTATAGGTTGTGGAAGACTACGGGCAACAACACTTCCATCTTTATAGCTGTGAGTGGTATGCTTCCTGGTTTCCATGATTTATTTTTCCATGTTTCTTGCTAACCTGAATGCCTTCTCTAATGGATCAGGTTCCCAAAGGCGAACATCATGTTGGATATTATCCTTTAAAGTCCCTATGAACACATCAATCCTATGCTCCTCTGGAATATTTTTTACCCTTATGTTCAATTTTTGGAACTCCTCAATGTGCTCCATTATTGAACCCTTTTGTTTGAGACTTATCAATTGGCTAAAGAAAGTGTTGCTTTTTTTATCCTCATAATGTGCTATCAATTCTTCCGTAAAAATTTCCGAAGTGATAATTTGTTTACGATAGCAAAGCCATTGATACCATATAACTCATTTGGTTCCAAATATAAAGTTGCAATATGTACCTTTTGTGTGTTTTGCATATTATTGAGATGGAAAAATTGCTCCATTTTTTATATCCATGTTGCGGGATCATTGCCATCAAACTTCCTCATATCAATTTTTGGAATATTGTGGGTCTTCGATACCACATTAGAGTGGATGAAATCATGATTAACATTTCTTTTTTTTGCATCATGAATTTCCTTTACTACCTTTTCAACATTAGTAAGTATTTCTTATAGAAAATTTATCAAATCTCTCTTCAAATCTACCATGTTACTCTTCAAATATGTCTTCAAATCTATCTTCAAATCATCCATCTTAGCTTCCACGCCCTTTATATTAGCTTCTATTAGATTTTGTGAGAGTGACCTTTGTTGTACTTGGTCTTGTAATTTTGATATATCATGTAGCATTTCTTCCTCTTCTTCATGAGTCATGCTAGAGCTTTTAGGTAGCTTACTAGGTGTTTGCATTTTCTTTCCTCGGGGCATCCGATATCGATAATAATGCTCTACTATGCCCTTTGAATTCCTTCAAAATAAATTTTCAAACCAAACTTAAGCAAAAATTTAAAAATATCTACACACATTTTTTCACTTTGTAGGAGCTTAATATTGTCTCTGATGTATCTCTGTACTTTTGGATCATCCAGTTATAAAATTGTGACTTGTATTAGCCCTCTATGTCCTCTTTCCAATGCCACTAGTGTGATCCAAATTGGATTCTCCAAGGAAGAGTTATGTGAAATCTCCCACAGTGACCTGATTATAGACTAGTTCAGTAGAGCGAACTTGTATGACGTGCCACGAGTCACTGTTTCAACCTTTGGCTCTGAAAAATATATACAAGAAACTATAGTTTGTCCTCTTTCTGTACCTTCTTACAAAATTTCAATCCGATTCTTAGAGAGAAAGTTATGAAAATTTTCCCTAGGTCACCTATTTGGAGTGTAATTCAAGAGTCTACAAAAAGACCAAATTCCTCAGATCATATCTCCGCAAATATAGTGCGAAAAGCTCTGAAATTCGGACCCGAGATTCAGCGTGATCTCTTCTTAAATGGGTTCTTTTTAGCTTCTGAAACATCACAGAAAAAAATTTATAGCGAAAATGCCACGATGACCTATTTGGAGCAACGAAGCCCTAGAATCCAAAGCTCTAATACCAAATGTTATGAAACCAGCTCAAGAAAAAGATAGAAAATATAGATCAATGCCTTATAATTCAACCTCTTTGAGGGGGAAACCTCCTTTACATTACATAAATGAACAATTCTTGGATGATTCAAATGACAAAACCTCCTTTCTATAAATAGGACTCTAAGGAGTCACAATATAACCTAGCCGACCTAACAATAATAATATAAAGCCACAAAAATAACAATAGAGGGATTTTATGGGGCACAATAATAACAATATGGGGACAACATGGGCACAACAATATTAATAAGGGATACAACTAGAATAGTAATGGGGTAATCACTAGTATTATAGGGACCCAACACTATCCTATTCTCCTTATAGAAGTAGGTCTTTCCCCTATTGAGAGCCTAGCTATGATTAGGTTTCTGTTCTACAAGCATAAACTCAATAACATAGATGATCATAGACTTCCTAAGCTAGCTTTAAATTCTGGCCAAAACCACTTAAGGCTTAATTGGGGGTGGCATAAAGACACAAGGGCCTTGTTAAACTATTGGGAGATCAACGAGAATGATGCATTGCAAAACATAAATAACATTAAATATATTGTTACTTCTAAGTTCAAAGAAGAAATGTGGTGTGAGAAAGATTTAGCGGCTAAAAGAAAATTAAGTTATTATAAGAAGGTCATCAACCCCACCCTAGAAGATCAAAAGTATCTCTCTATTTTAACTAGCTCAAAGAAGAAAAT
>APFE030917418.1:74342-102211 GCA_000404065.3 Pinus taeda | reverse complement strand
TACGACACTTTCGACCATACAAAACTTCAAATGGACTCATTTGTGTGGAAGTATGGTAACCGTTGTTGTACGCGAACTCTACAAGATGTAAGTAATCTTCCCATCTGGTGGGTTGTTGCATGACATAAGCCCTTAGCATGCCTTACACCATTTGATTCACTCGTTCCGTCTGCCCTTCTGTCTGTGGATGGTATGCGGTGCTGAAATTGAGTTGAGTTCCTAATTCCGAAAACAGTGTTTTCCAAAATGCTGAGGTGAATTTCACATCACGATCGGAAATTATTGTTTTCGGAAGTCCATGTAACTTGAATACATTCTGCATAAATATGTGAGCGATCTGCGCAGCTCTATAGGTAGATTGCACAGGTATAAAGTGTGCAGCCTTACTTAATTTGTCCACTACCACGAAAATGGAGTCATTATTTCTTTTAGTTCTGGGTAATCCTGTAATAAAATCCATCGAGATGATTTCCCATTTCCATTCCGGAACTGGCAATGGTTGTAGCAATCCTGCTGGATGCTGATGTTCTGCTTTAATCTGCTGACATTCTAAGCACCTTGACAGGTATTCAACAATGCTTTTCTTCATTCCAGGCCAGAAATATTCTTTCTGGATTGCTGTTACCATCTTTTGATAGCCCGGATGCCCTGTGTAATGGCTGATATGAAATTCGTCCATAATCAGATTTCTAATCCGGTTTTGGTTAGGCACATACAGTCTTTTCTTGAAGTAAATCCTTCTAGCATCATCTAACTCATATTCTTGTTGGCTGTCCTTTTTAGCAGATTGCTGTATTTGTGACTTCAATTGCTGATATTCAGTATCTTGATCTGCAATTTCTTTTATCATTTTCATGAAGGGACTCTCCCATCCACTGAAGGAAACTTCATACAAATTGTGTATTTTCCGGCTCAAGGCGTCTGCTACCTTATTTTCCTTTCCTTGCAAGTGTTTTATCTCAAAGTCAAAGCCACTTAGAAAGTCCACCCACCTCGCCTGCCTAGCGTTTAGGATAGGTTGGCTGAAATAATTAGTCAAACTGTGATGGTCGGTGTGCAGCAAAAATTTCCGGCCCATGAGATAATGCCGCCACATCTTCAGGGCATGAATAATGGCAGCCAACTCTAAGTCATAAGCAGAATATTTCTGCTCGTGTTCTTTCAGTTTTCGAGACTCGTAGGCAATTACTCCGCCTTCTTGCATCAAGACCCGTCCCAAACCTTCTTTGCTAGCATCTGTACATACTACATAATCCTTGCTGGGATCTGCTATACTCAGAATAGGTGCTGTGGTGAGCAGGTGTTTCAGCTGTTCGAAACTTTTCTGGCAATTTGGGGTCCAATGAAACAGTTTTCCTTTCTTCAGCAGGGAAGTAATGGGAAATGCTACCTTAGAGAAACCTTCCACGAATCTCCTGTAATATCCAGCTAACCCCATGAAATATCGAACATCTGCTACATCTTTTGGAACTGGCCATTCCATTATCGCTTTTATCTTTTCCGGATCTACTGCAATTCCATCCTTTGTGATTACGTGACCCAAATACTGAATTTCTGCTTTGAAGAAGTCACATTTACTAAACTTAGCATACAACTGATGTTCTCGAAGGGTCTGCAACACTATTCGAAGATGTTCATGATGTTCTTCGATAGTGCGTGAGTAAATTAAGATGTCATCAATAAATATCAGCACGAACTGGTCCAGATAAGGATGGAAAATACCATTCATCAAGCACATGAAGGTTGCCAGGGCATTAGTAAGCCCAAACGGCAAAACCACGAATTCATAATGCCCATACCTTGTTCTAAAAGCTGTTTTTGCGATGTCTTCATCCTTGATTCTAATCTGGTGATAACCTGATCGTAAATCGATCTTTGAAAACACGGTCGCGCCTTTTACTTGATCGAACAATTCGTCGATCCGAGGAAGAGGATACTTGTTTTTAACAGTCAACTTATTCAATTGCTTGTAATCGATACACATCCGGAGGGTGCCATCTTTCTTCTTGACAAACAATACTGGCGCCCCCCATGGAGACACACTGGGACGGATGTAGTTCTTGTCCAGTAATTCTTGCAACTGCATTTTCAATTCTGTCAACTCAGGTACACTCATTCTGTAGGGTGCTCGTGACACCGGTGCAGCCCCTGGTACCAACTCTATAGTGAAATCTATGTTTCTTCGCGGTGGTAGTCCCGGAATTTCTTCCGAAAACACATCTGTAAATTCTTGTATTATAGGGATATTATTCAAAGATGCAGATTTATCCTTGGAGTTGGCATAACCCACCTGAATGGCATACACTTGACAGCCTTTCCGTACACATTTCACCAACTGATTTGCAGTTATTGGTCGAACCTGCACTGGTCGCCTGATACCCTGCATCTCCTTGTTGTTTCCTTGTTGATATTTGTAATAAATAACTTTGGTTTTGCAATCAACTAAAGACCAGTGCTTCTCCAACCAGTCCATACCGATTAGAATGTCATAGGAACCCAAAGGAAGTATGTTCAGGTCAGCGGTTATTGGTTGGTCTGCTATAGTAAATGAACAGTCGTTGATCTTGGCGGTTACCCGCCGCTTAGCCCCAGTAGCTAATTGCACTAGCCATGGGTTTTTAAATTTAACAGATTGCAAATTACAACGTTCCACTACTTTCGGGTTCACATAACTTAACGTGGCCCCGGGATCAATCAAAACAGATATGGCAAGGTTTGAAATTTTACCTTCGAACTCGACCATAGTTGGTTGATATTCCGCCTGTCGATCCTCCAAAGCCGCATTGATTATGGGTACGCTTCGACCCACTTCACCAACAGTTGAGGCTTCATGAATTTGAGACAACTGTTCAGTCCCCTTTCGTTGTGGACAATTTTTGATGTAGTGAGGTCCCCCACAACCCCAGCACTGTACGGGGGGTCTTGCTGTCCCCTCATTGTCCAATCTGATTTGCTGTTCATTGACCTTGGATTCATTTGCGGATCTGAACTTAGATGTAGTTCTGGCTGTAAATCTGCTGTTGGTTCCTTTGCTTGCTCCTTTATTTCCATTATTGCGTATCCCTTTGTTATTTCCCACTGTCTTAAAATTCTTCTTCTCATTCCATTTCCTGCTAGCAGTTTCCCCTTTCTGTTTACTTTGCTGATAGCAAATTCTAGCTTTGCGGATTACTTCATCCATCGATTTTGGATTATCAAATTCAATCCTTTCCCGCATGTATGGGGGTAAACTACTAACAAATCGCTGCACTTTCGCTTTTTCCTCTCTTATATACGGTACGTAGCGAAGTAAGGAAGTAAAACGGGTGATAAATTCATCCATGGTCTGCTGTCCCAATCGCAGATCATGGAATTCTCTGGCTTTTTCATCATAAAAGCTTTCTGTTAGATATCTCTCTTTGAAGAACCTTTGGAAATTATCCCATGTTATGTTCTGCTCTGTAACCCCTTTTACGATCTTCACTTCTTCCCACCATAAGGTGGCCTTTCCTTGCAATTGGAAAATAGCTAATCGTGCTTTAAGGTTATGATCGTACTCATAAAGCTGAAAATACTTATTCATGTTTATTAACCACGCTTCAGCGGCTTCTTCTTGCTCTTCTTCAAAATGCGGTGGCTTAATCTTGCGAAATCCCCCTGGCAGTTCTACCCTTTGTCTTTCCGAAGTTTGCTGTTCAAATACATTGTCAGAGCGTTCTTCCTGCTCCTCTGATCCTTCAGGAGGTATGTGATGGTTCTGCTCTTCCGACATCCTTTGCTGTTCCGCACTCGGATTCACTGGTAATTGATTTTGTCGGTCGGACAAACTTTTTAAAATTCTTTCTTGTTTCATTGTTAATCGAGCGTTATCTTCTCACAATCTAGCCATCTCATTCTTCAGCTCCTGCACAGTTTCCAGAATTGCTTGATTTGTGACTCTGGCTTCCTCGCCAAGTTGTACCCACAATTCAGGGTTATTTCCTGCATCGGTTGCGCCCTGTCCCATTACAGGTCGTCGCGGTGTATGCTCCACTCTTCTCATATCTGTTATTCTCAGAATCTGGTCCTGTGTAAGAAACATTTACAAGTAATAAAGAAAAATGATTATTGTCAATTCATTTTCACATGTTCATTCATCATTGTCTTACCCAGAGGTCACAGTACTATATCTGGGCTCTAATACCATATGTCATAACCTTACCTATACTACACATTACTCACATAAAAAAAAAATTTATTTACCCTACCTACATAACTATATAATAACGCCTTCACGATTACTTGACTTGGTTAACAATGGATATGGTTTATAAATGCACCGATCCGAACGTATCTTCCCTCTGACTATTAACTTGACCTTTGATTGTCCTTGATAATTTTGAATGGTACAATTCATTACATTCGGCAGCAGGTGGGGCGCCTTGGTTGCGACACCTGGCGTCTCTGAAATCCCTCCATCGATCTGCCGCGTTGAGCTTTGGTTTCGGTAGCTGGGACTTTAATGCTACAGTCCCACCACCCTCCTCTCGAGATCCTCATATCAATCGGCGGTCTAGATTACCACTAGAGATCTAACGGTGGAGGTTAGACATGCCTTGGGCGGGGAATACATAAGGTTCATTCGTTTCTGCTCCCGGTCAATTGTGCTATTACTCTGGCTTCGCAGAGGTAGCTTCTGCTCCGGTGTGATTACCATGGCGGGGTGCCATTGCCGTGAGGATTCCTGATACAGTTTACTGATCCCTCGAATGGTTCACAGTGACGACCTGTGGGCGGTGAAACCCTCACGGATCTTGCCCTATCTCCAATTGCGACAGGTAACATGTCTTCACTTTGTTTCAGTATTTTTTTTGTTTGTTCTTTTCACTGTATCTGATAGGAATATGTTTAACTACCTTATTATTATTTATGGAGCAGGGTAGCAGACCGACGAGGACGCAATTGCAAGAGCTATTCATGGTTTCGGCCTTCAGACCTTTGACCAGGTAAGCGCGCTACCCTGTAGGTTGTAATGGTTGATTTCATCTTGGAGTTGAACTTATGTTAATTTTTCTCTACCAAGGTTTATCCATTTCACTATGATCTGGCGCCATGGCCTCAATTCGACAACATTTTCCTTTCATTCTCTGTTTGCGATTACTGGGGTTGAAACCCAGGTTGTAGAATGAGTAGTTTGTCATTAGGGTTTTGGTGTTGGTTACGGTTTGTCGATAGCTCAGATCTGGGTCTGCAATTATTTGTATATACAGTGTAATCATATTGAATGGACTCGGCATCATGGTCGGTTGATGCCTCAAGTTTATGATTGTTCCCATTATCGAACAGACCCTGCATGTTCTATAATCCATATTATTTTCTTACTGTTTTTAATATGGTTGCGAACTGATAGCGCACGGTGCTGCTTCCTATGGGCCACCGATACTTCATATATTACACACTGTGTATTTATTTTAATTTCAATGAAATGATCTGAGGGTTTGGTTACGACTTTGCCCTTCCTGGGTTTGCCTTTTATCGGATTATATGATATACAGGTTCGCGGGTTTAATGTATATTTGTTAATAAATGACTAAGCCGATTGACGGACTTATGGTAACGATTCTGATGGGATTTATGTTGGTTTAGGAGGCATGTTACGGTCCCGTAACGGCTCCATTGATGGCGTTTCACTACTGCTCTTTGCTAGCTGTAGCTTAGCCGGTTAATGTTTATTTTCGGTTCTTCAATTTTCTTGAAGTTAAATAACTATGTTTGCCGTCTGGATGGTATGACCATCGGGTATATCAACCCTTGTTTGATAGCATGCGGCTGCCATTCCACCTAGTGGTTCACGCCGGTGCATCGGCCAACCCAATGTTTCCATTGTTAGGATATTTGACAGTTGTTTTGTATTATCGTTATATAGTGAGTACAATATTTCGATTTCTTGTGACCCTTATAAAGTTAAGGTTCTTACGAGGGTTTGTACCACTATGTCTTAAACACGCATATTTACAAAACAGTCATGTATTTATTCTTTTGACTGATATATTTTCAGGACAGACATGTATTCATTCTATTGACTGTTATCTTTCCGCATCGAAACCCCATTCCAAATGTATCTGTATTTGTTTGGTTTCTTTTTCAATTCTTGCAACAGTATTATGGACAATGTGAATTTGTTGCTCGTAGAGTTCTATATTGAAAGTAATGGTTACTTCAGATGCTGTTAACTAGTTTATGTATTAATACATTTAAACCTGTTTCCATACCTGTTACTGATAATTCAGATGTTCTATTTATTTCTAGTATTTGGTGATTACTGTCCCTTTAATCACACAACTTAACTTATTCGGAAGTAATGTACAGGGTGTCTCTCAGTTCTCCCTTCCTGTTTCTTCCTATTACTAATATAAGACATATATATATGTATAATAGGGCGTAATCGTTACTGGTATTGCATTCAGTAATACCTAGGTTCTGTATTATAGCCCAAGAGTCACACCCACAGCAACTACAATTCAGATTCTTAGGTATACAGGATACTACTTAGTCTCTAATTAATGAAACTACAGATACTTACCTGTGTATCTTGCCTTGATCTTCTGCACTTCTACAGCACGTAGAAGATGATTGCATGCTTGATATCCTCCCAGCCACGAGACCAGTCTTCTGAACTGGTTCTCTCCCACAAGCTCTTCTTGCCGGCCATAGCCTCAGCAATATGACACACCAATGTGTCTGTGCTATCTGGTCATCACCAGACGTAGCACCCTCCTCTTCTGCTCCAGTGCCTTTTTCCTTTCTTTTTCCCCCCGTTTGTTCATCAACAACCCGGTTCTTCTCTTCTTTCCCTTTTCCTATGGGAAAGAGGGAACAGTTAGGGTTTCCCCTAATATGCTGGCAACTGTTTTTCCTTTATCTTTAAGCAGGAAGAGTAAATAACTTTTCACATAAAGTTACTGTGTACACCCACATATCATGCAATTCATATTATACCATTTGCACAATTAATATTATCATCATTTTCAAGAAAGTAATAATTTCTGTTATTTCCATTCACCCATAAGGTAAATAACAATTTATTCATGTAAAATGTTTGGTCATTACAATTAGGGAATTGAACATCTGATTTATAAGAAGAGCTTCAGCGTAAACCACATGATAAAGACCTTTGTCGACGCGTTTCAAGCCAACCAGTGTGGTTCATCGTCAACTTGTCCTGACGATGAACCACACTGGTTGGTTCGAAATGCATCGACAAAGGTCTTTATCATGTGATTTACGCTGAAGCTCTTCTTATAAACATGACTGATCACAGAAGCCTCAATTCTACAATTGAACATCTGATTCTTTGATCATTTATCTCAAGCTCATATTCACCTTGAGAGCATGCCTGGTTCACCTTCATGCCAACCACAATATTATAGGATATGAGAATATGGTAAGAATTATTGGAGTGAAATGTTAACATTAAACTTTTGATTCTTTGGATAATCCTATCCAGAGATTTTTCTTTTGGATTCTTTTCATTATTGAGATATTGGATTAGAAATAAGGAATCACCTAAGATGATTAATTCTTCAACGCCCTTATCTTTGGTGATGAGTAAACCTTGTAAGAGCCTATACATTTTAGCTTGATTGTTTGACCTTATTCCTAGGCCCTAAGAAAGCTTAACAGTAGATATTCCATCAGAATTGATTAAATCCTTCCCCATCCTGCCACCCCTAGGTTTCTTTCTAAAGCCCCACCAAAATATAAAATCCATTTTCTTTGTTGCATCTACCAAATTTTCATTTTTGATTGACATAGTCGTATCTTGCAGCCACAACATTAATGATTAAAGGAAGGAGGTCAAGAAGGTAAGCGCCCAAAAGAGAGGTAACTGACCCATTCGTCTTCAAGGGGATCTAGGGAATATTCTCTGGGAAGAGGTTTTATCTCAAGGCAAAGGGAGAGGGCCTTTAGAGCAACTGACTTAGAAGACCAAGAGGAATCTTCAAAAATCACATAATTTAAGGATAGCCAAATTTTCTAGCAAATAAACTTAGGAATAGCAAGGCAGAAATATGTAAAAAAAGGTTTTCATCATAGGGAGAAAAAATAGTGTATATGCCATGCAGGAAAAAAAATATTGAATTTCATTAGGCCATCAGTTTCTAAAAAAATATGGTCAAGGGAAATAAACCAAATAGAATTGGTGAAAGAATACTCACGAAAGAGGTGGGGGATATATTATTCCTAGGATTTACATAGAGGGCATCTTGATTGGCCTTGAATACCTGTATTCTTTAAATTTTTTGTAGTTAGAATATTTTTATGACTCAAAAGCCAACAAAAAATATTAAATTATTGAAAATAATTTGGATCCCATAATTTTCTCCAGATAGCAGACTTGGGGGCGATTCTTGATTGGAAGAGAAAATCTGAATATCCTTCTTTAGATGAGGATGCAGAAGATTTCCATTCTATTTTATCCTGGAGATGTTGATTGACCGGAGAGTTGTCTGACAATTTTATTTTCAAGAAATTTCCAAAAGGCTTGATGTGCTCATGAAGATCCCGCATATTCCAATCAACCCATAATCCTTTCTCATTCCACTGAAATATTTGGGCTAGAGATGTTATTCCATTTGTGTTCATATAGTATCTTAATCATCTCAATTCCTTAGATTGAAGTAATGGTTCTTGATGCGAAAATGAATCCTCCCAGATTCCAATAATATCTCCATTTCCAGGTATCTAATTGAGATCTGAATTAATCAAGAAGGATGTCAAGGATATGAGCTTCCAGATAAGGGAGAATTATCTGACTAAACTACCTTATGATGAATGATTATATTTATCCTTCAAGATTTGGGCCCAGCACGAATCTCAGTTAGCCCTTGAATTCCAATATAGCTTTGCACCAAAAAGGCTATACTTGACAAGAGTGGATCCCTAATGCCCAAGCCACCATGGGATTTGAGAGATTTGATAGTGGCCCATTTAACCAGGTGGATGTTTTTGTAGAGGATTTTCCTCCTTCCCATAAAAATTTTCAAATAAGAATCCCTAGGAGAAGAAGAATATGCTTGAGAGCCAATAGAGTGGAGAATTGAAACAAGGGAATCATTGTGATAACTACCTTAGAGAGGATTACTTGTCATGCAAGATTTACCTAGTGAGCCCCCCACCTTTCCATTTTACCTTTGATTTTGTTGATGATACTATTCCATGACCGAGAAGAGGTTTTCTTCAATGTTATTGGCATTACCAAATATTTGAATTTTTTTAATCTGTTAATACTTTGAATCCCATGGCCTTTTCAATTTTTTTTAATTAGAGTATATTTATATTCCAGGAAAAAATTTGAGGTTTGGTCTCTTTTTTAGACCCCCTGAGGCATCCAAAAATTTATCCAAAATTCTTATGTATCATTTTGTTATCACAATTGAGGCTCCACCTAAAAAGATCATATCATCGACAAACTAACCATGATTAATGCTCTTGATGCCCTTCTGGAAACATATTCTTGGAAGTTGGCCATTGATTCTATTAATTTCCAATCTTCTACTTAAGGAATCAACGACAATGATGTAGAAGAATGGAGAAAATGGGCAACCTTGCCTAAATTGCCTTGGCCCCTTGAAGAATCAAGAGTCCCTACCATTAATTAAGGGAGAAATCTAGGGAGATCCAATGTACAAGGCCACACATTGGATGAATTTTCCATGGGAACCCATCTATTGCATAACTTTGAAGAGGAATCTATGTCTCACTCTGTCGAAATAATTTTCCATGTTAATTTTGACCACCATACCCTGATCTCCCCTCTTCCAATTGAAGTCCACGACTTGTTTGGTCATAATTATATTGTTGATAATTTTCCTCCCTGGAATGAAGCCTCCATGATTCTTTGATATGATAGTGGGGAGGATTTTATTAAACTTAAGCAACAAATTGTTTGAAACAATCTTATATGAGACATTGCATAGGGAGATTGGCCTAAATCTGGTAAAGGAAGGACTCCTTTCTCTAGAAATTGGAGCAATTAAATATAAAAATGTAACATATATTATATTTTTATATATATATATAATTATTTTTAAGTTTTATATTTTTCAATACTATTAATATATTTCTATTATACTATTTACATTTTTATAAATATAATATATATATATATATATATATATATTAATTTTTATTAATTTTTTTAGAAATTTAAATTTTTGAAGCTATTTTAAATCTTTTTTTTATAAAATAGCAATGTACTCTTACCATTCTCTCCAATTAAGATCTAGATCGAAAAGGAGACTAAAATTGTTAACGAGTGTGTAGGAACTACACTCAATTTGTTAGACAACTAATCCTTTGGATTAATTTGGTGTTAGTGAGTGGTTATTAGAGTCCAAGAAGACCCGAAAACTAATTCAATGATTTCTTGTATATATTTATATGTACACTATATACTTCATTATTTGACATCAATATTTAATATACATTTGAGTTTGGTTTCTAATTTTTGTGTTTTGAAGTGGTATCAAATCATGGTTAATATGCTCTATCAAATAGAATGAGCCACTCATGACATTCGTAGAGAAAAAAAAATAAATCTGGGAAATGAGAAATAATTTTACAATTGGTTCAATTTCTGTTGGGATCATATGATAGACCAGGCGTATTGAAGTTGTGTGTGTAACTATCGGATGCTTATGACATTGACCGTTGTTAAGTTGTGTATTTTTGGTGTTGTGTATCTGTGAATCTTGTGAATAACTTCATGGCTAAGTACTTTCTACATGAGTCAAGTCAAGTTATCCCCAGATTCTATGCATAAATGAGTCGTATACAAGAATGGATTATGGTATTTGACTTCTACACTAGTTGCATAAAAATAAAAAGGTATGGGGTGTGACTATTTTTCTTTTATAATGGAGCATTTTGGTAGCCTGAGTCTTTGAATCGTTGGATATTATGAGATATAATCTATGTCTCATATGTTTTAAAATAAAGAAACCATGCATATTTTTTCTCTATGAAAGATTTACAGTTACTGAAAGAATAATGAAGAAATTTTGTTTTCCCTTTCTAATGTTGAGACCACAAGCTGGTGGAATCCAAAACTATAGTGTTCATTTTCCTATCCTCTGATCCTCTCCTCCATCTTTCCACCACTACGGCCTCCATACTGATTTGCATTCACCAGGGGAATTAGTTTGAACCTCTCCTCAAAAATCGAGTAACTGTAACACTATTGTATAGGTGGTAATAGAGTTATGTTGTAGACAAGAAGTGATCCTCAATTGTGAGAGTCATAATTTTTTTTTTGTGATTGTTTGCCATTTTTGCATAACTCTATATAGGCCAACATCATCGAATTACATGAGACATGACTGATATAATTCACCCTTGTTTCTCGAATATTCACAGAAACAAGTGACTTGAAAGTAACAAGATTGAAGAATTATCAAGTTATTTTCTACAGAGAATAGAGAGGCAAATTGTATTTCAATTGATTGATATTTGCATCTATGATGTGTTACCTTGCGAGAATAAGCACCAGTTATTACTTTTTCTTTAGCATTATTGGGCCATTGGAGCTTGCCACATAACTTGTGTTGGGGCCACAAAGAACCACTATGATAGAAAATATAGGCATGACTTTTCAAAAGAATTATGAAATATTGTGGACACTACAAATCCCCTGCAAAAGATACCCATGACCATCCGACTATTGGAGGAAATCACAATTGAAGATGGCATTGTAAAAGGGAGTAAATATTGGGTGTAGAATCAGGCTCCTTGAAAATATCTGGGATTATTGGGGCATGAATAAGTTCTGTTGGTCATTTAGTGAGTTTCGTTCAAATTTAGGTAAAATTGGTGTAGTTTTGTGTTGGTTTGGAAGTTGGTTGAAGGGACTCTGTAATAGGAGCCATTGGCATATCCTACGATCAATTTTCCAATGTAGGATAAGATATCCTGAGATATCAGATAGTTGTATTGATCGTTTTCATTTCCATATGTGGCTGGTTGGGTTGTAGGCCGCATTAGATTAAGATTTTGGTTTAGGTGGAATTCTTAATTTTTTAAAAACAATCTTGAAATTTATTTTTTCCTCTTTCGTAAGATTATGAATCTTGAATCATTTTGAAGCTCGTGGTGAGAATCCATGTCTTCTATTGTTGAAGATTTGAGAATTGGTTGAGGCATCATTTGTTGCATGTTGGAGAATACTTCAATCTACAAATTTTGGATGAGAGATTCGTGCACGTCTTCACATTTTCTAATTTCCTCTTTAAGGTCTTGTTGCACTGTACATGGATTTTACATAGGTTTTGATGTTTGTTGAGCATTTATTTTAATTATACAATTAATGAAATATAAAATCAAGAAAGGAAAAAGACGTGGTGGTTAGAAAAAATTATATAGATACATGGTTTATTAAAGGTCATAAGTTCAAATCTTTGGAAAAAAGGGGATAAAATTAATGATTTGATAAAGTTATTAAATACCCTTATGATCTTTAATATTCATAATAGTGTCCAAATCACCAAAGAAACCCTCTATGGCATCCAAAAATATTTGCAAAATGCTCTAGAGAATTGAATTTCTCCAAATAGAGTCACAATTACAGAGAGAAGAACTACATGAATTACAGAAGAATTTTGAACTTGTTCTTGTTCAGAAAAATAATTTTATTGAGCTTAACCATTAGTCACATTACGATAAGAGGAATGAATTGATTTAAATACTAAGTTTGGATGCAGTGGAAATTCATGTTCAGCAAAGTGTATGTGAAATTGATTTGCATGTGAAGCCTATCGTCCAAAAACTTTTATAAGACCCTGGAAAGAAATTATGCATAGCAAACATAGAACTAGTTTGGGATATAACGAGGATGTCCTAGATGTATCTTTCCATATTCCTTATACAATTTTGTAGTGTTGGATTTTTGGATGGCGTTGATTCAGAACAAATTGATTAGTGCCAACACTGTGACATAATCAGACATCTAAAAGATTGGTTTTTTTATCTTCACTCGTGTAAACATCTTGGAAAGCATAATCACCATTCAAACAGATGCTTCAAAAAGAAGGTTATTGCAAGAGAGAGAAATAATTTTGGATTGATTTCTTCTTGGGATTGGTCAAAAATAGCTAAGAATATTTACAAGTCATACCACAAAATATGTCCGAGAGTGTTCACCAACCTTGTAGTGATGAAGAATACCTCATCTTCTCACCCTATATCCAACAAGGCGGTAATTGTTGGTGTTATTCTACAGCTTCGAGATGTCAATTGAGCTTGAATCAAAGATCCATAAGTGAGGCTGAGCCACAACGCGTACCAGTTAGCACCAAAGTTGTAGCCAGAGAGACTTCGCTTTTTACTAAATGAGTTGTTTTTGAACGAGCCCTTCTAGATTCAGAATTGTTTAAGGAACTACATTAATTGTTCAAGAGTTGGCATTTTTTATTGGTTTGAGAACTTCCATGAAGGTTCTAGACGTGGGTATCTTTTGTGGTTTTATCTTAAATACCACCATCTTCGATTTGTGGTTATCCTAAAAAACAGATGCATTTTTTCATTTTGAGATTTCATTCTTGGATGTTGACATGTCCCTTTGGATTAAGGGGGGAATGCTAAACAACTAATCCTTTGGATTAAGTTGGTGCTATGGTGAATGGTTATTAGTGTCCAAGAACACCCAGAAATTATCCAATAGTTTCTTGTATGTATTTATATGTACACTATGTACATTATTCTTTGACATCAATATTTAATATATTTGTGTGTTTTACACCATTATTATTACTCACCCTCTATCTGAGTTATGACGAGGATCACAAAGCTCGACACAATTGTTAGCCAATAAAAAGTAAAATGTGCATGAATTCCCCTTGAAACGCATAAAAGCCATGTATGTTGTCCTCTAATGATTTAGACCTTTGAAAGAGAGAAATGAGAAGCAAGTGAAAAAAATTATAGATGTCGAATGTTCATTAAACTAAAAGACTTTGGTATTTGTACACTTTTCACTAGATTGAAATTGAGGTATAACTTTGATGGGCTTTGTGGTCACTAAACACATTTCTTTGTAAAGAAAAATGATATGTACAAGATGGAATGGTATATGATTGGCGTTTATAAATTCATATGTTTATTGCTTTAATATCAAAATCACCCCATCAATAGAGGAAATCGAGATGTCTCAATATAAAATTGGTGTACACTTCGGGAAATAAGAGATTTTTGGAAATTGTTGAAGGCTTTGCTTAGTTGAAGAAGTATGATATAAAACCCTTCAAAACATCAAGAGTTCCATATACACTGGTATGTGGGTGAAGGAACAAGCATGACGGCAGAAGCTGTTACTCTATGGGGTTTATTATGGCTTATTAAGTTTTTGGGTATCCCTCAAGTACAAATTTTTGGGGATTTCAAATGTTTGAGAGATCAGGTTAATGGAACAAGCAATATCCAGCAAGTTTCCCTACAAGGTTGGTTGAGACGTATAAAAAGAATATAGAATACCATTCAAAATCCACCCATTGAGCATATTAGAAGGACAAATAACAAGATCGTGGATGCGTTATCGAAGAAATGATTACTAGCCAGAGAAGAAGGTATGTATATCATGATGAAAATGGGACAAGATGAGATAGAACTAGAAAATCTAAAGCTGTCAAGATAGACCACTGAAGACCTTACTAAAAGGCAGAACTTCAATGCAGATAAGTTCATATAAAATCCCTGTTTCTTTTTGTATAAAATTTTGTACAAATTCTGTTTCTGATTCCGTATAGAAAACATATGATCAATGACTACTTTATGGTTGTGTTTTACAGAACATGCAAATGATTTGAGACACATCTTAGTACTTATAGAATCTTTTAGTGAAATTATGTGATATGTTTACAAATGTGACAGAGCATATAGTTTGACAGATGTTGCAAATATTAGATTACAGTCCAGCTGTATGTATGTTGAGTATTTTCTCACCCAAGTAGTCATGTTGTGGATACCACAAGGTCTTAGATTACAGTCCAGCTGTATGTATGTTGAGTATTTTCTCACCCAAATAGTCATGTTGTAGATACCACAAGGTTTATGAAGGCGATATGTCCATCATAAGTATGTACTGTTTTAATCATAATATAAAACACAAGATTTTTTCTGGCTGAAAAAGAAAAATATGGAAAGAAAGTTTAATGACCTAGATTCGAACCTGAACGGGCATTCTTGATAATATTGTTGTATACTTGGAACTGGATGGTTTCTACGTTGTCAGACGCATGAAAATGTGAACTAGCGTTTATTGGGTTAATCAGAATCAGTCATAATGGAAGCACGTCATAGCTGAACTGTGTCTTTTCTGCGGAATCCTGACTGCAAGAACAGTGTAATACGTTTCAGCTTGCAAAGCATCAGCTAGCCTGCAACGAAGAACTGGATTGAAGTGTGTGTAAACATTCACAGGGGATCCAATTCGCCCTCAATTCTGTCACTGATCGGATCGCTGTCCTTAACTAGGGTAAGTAATCAAGCATTCCTATATATATATAAAACATCTGATTTTTCGTCTGAAAAAAAGTAATCAAGGTTTGGGCCGGCGTTCAATTGTTGAAGTAGATAAAGCTGTGAAACAAATATATACACCAAATCTTCGAGTCAGGTTCGACAAATACGGATCAAGGAAATGGAAGCGTTTGGCGCATTGTTTTAATTGTCCTGATATTTCAGAACATTAGAGATTTGCATACGTTTTTCGGGAATCGACCGAAGCATATTTAGCTGAAAATTCCAGGCTTCTACTTTGTACAGTTTCATTCTGTATTTTCGTAGGATACAGCACTAAACTTCAGTAGAAATTTAGCTGTAATGACCCGTATGTCCTCTGATTCGCAGTCACCAGGAAAACATTTATATATTTATGTGTTACTACACAATTTTTTCGAAATTTGTACCTAATTTGGGATATTTCCGAGCTTTCTGATGTGGAAGAAGTGATGTTAATGTTAACACAGGATAGGTGCAAGTAAATGTGTTTATGCGACGTAGATATTCCATATAGACGGAAGAACCTGATGGGAGAATAGTAGAGACCCTTATTTAGCTGAAAAATCCAGGCTTCTGCTTCGAATAGTTTTATTTTGTATGTTTCTAGGGTATAACACTAAACTTGATCAAAGATTTAGCTGTAATGACCCCTATGTTCTCCGTTTTGCAGTAACCGGGAACATATTTGTAGATTTATGTGTTACTTCACAATTTCCTCAAAATCTGTAACTAGAATATGATATTTTCGAGCTTTACAAGCGAAAAAAGTGATTTTAATGTCAAATGTGCAAGTTATTGTGTTTATATTAGGTTGAGATTCCACGTAGAGGGAAGAATTTGGTGGGAAGGACAAGAGAGACCAAGATTAATTTACCATACTAATGAGTTACCATTTAAGTTTATTATTATATTATAATTGAAAATTTTGATTTCACAGTTTAAGTAGAGAAAGGTTAATATATTAGTATATTAAATAATTTTATAATAGGAAATGGAGTAATGTATTTAACAAAATTGGTTAGATAAAAAGAATTATATTAGGATTTAATTATAAAAAATTGCATTACCTTACCATGTAAAAAAACAATTTAGAATGCAGAAATATATAAGTGGTTTACTGATAATAGAATGAGAATTACTTAATTAATAGCATTGTAAGATTAAAATATTAAAGAAAGTGTAGTATTTGTTTGATGGCTAAAGTATTTTAAAACATATAGATTTGTTTTAAAGAAATTTAATATAAATAGAAATATATAAATTTGTTAAAAAAAAAAAAAATAAATAAATAATAAAATAAATTTTTATATAGATAAAGGAATATTGTCTTCCACATGAAAAGAAAATAAATTATTAAAAAGATTGATAAAGGTTAATGTACTAAAAACACATGTGTTATTTATTTTGTAAATATTAATAAATTATTTTTTTGATAAATATAAAAAATTAAACCGGTCCATAAAAAAATCATATTAATATATATAACTTTATTGAAAAAAATTATTAAAAAAAAATAATTAAAGCATATTTCTGAGGGAATTTTCTTCTCACACGTATATTTGAGAAAGTCACAACAGGTAGTAGTCTTCTCAAACATATATTCACCAAAGTCATATGGTAATGGCTTCCTACGAACTAACTTACATGTAAAGTGATTTTTATTGATAAAAGTAGTGTTCTAGCTAATGTGAAAAATTACACTAACTATTCCGAATATTGTTCTTATTAGGAGAAGAGTATAAGTAAATGGATAGAAAAAATAATATTATTTTTTATACTATTTTTAACTAATTATTTCACTAATAATTATAAAAATTGTGTGTGGAATAACATCGATAGAATATATCAGTTGTTAATTGGAAATTGAAACTAAAATACATTTCCAAATTTAAAA
Organism: Pinus taeda; assembly: GCA_000404065.3. NCBI lineage: Eukaryota > Viridiplantae > Streptophyta > Pinopsida > Pinales > Pinaceae > Pinus > Pinus taeda. The sequence goes on along the minus strand of APFE030917418.1, from coordinate 84,807 downwards.
TAAAGTTGGAAAAGAAAATTCATAATTAATAATTTAAAATATATAAAAATTAAACACAAAACTCATTACTGTATTAGGTATCGTTAATTTGGTATATATTCTTGAAATATTGTCATATAAAAATTGCAATTGAAAAAATTATAAATATGCTTTAATCAAATAACTTTAAATTTTAAAATCTTAAAAAAATTAATTATATATAAATATAATATTAATAAAAAATATTTAATAAAATAAAAAAAAAAATCTCACGCAACAAAAACTCAATGTACAAATATATATAATTTATTATATAAATAAATTTTTTATATAAAAATAAAATATAAAAAAATAAAATCATAGATCTAAAACCTTTATTAAAATGTTGTGTATATGATTTTTTATTATTTTATGGTGTCAAGGATTTTGGGTATTGTTAAAATGGTTTGAATCTTGTTAAAAAAAAAATAAATGTAGTAGTAGGATTGTCTCAATCGTGATTTTTATGGTGGAAATAGATTCAGCACCATCAAAAACTCTTTATGGCACTTAAAATTTTTAAAATTAACAATTGTAACTTGGATTTACAAAAAGTTCTGCTAAATTTTATTAAAATCTTACTAGAATTTCCATAATTTCTAAAAACTGAAATTAAATATTGGTAACATATCGTTGACAAAAATAAATAGAACCTTATTATAAATGCATTAAAAGAGATGTAAAAAGGCATTACTTTATGGAGTTAAAAAAAAAACAATAAAGATCAAAATTGTAAGTGGAAAACAACACTGCAATATTGTGTATTAACTTGACAATCATCAATGGAGCTTCCCTCGAGTTGGAGTAGAACCCAGCATGTTCTTATTGCTCTTTTCTATCTGCACTTGATTATCTCCATAGCTGTGATTGGATTTGAGGATATGGCTATTTATTGTTTTAGTTTTAGGCCCGATAAACTGCATGTGAACGACACCAGGGCTATCACTAGGTGTGGAGAGTCGGTGTTTTGCAACCAAGGAATTTACTGGTAGTAAATTGAAATCGCCATGGGTTTTATTAGGGAATCACTGCCCGATTGAGGTTCCTTGATCTTTGGAACACTTGGGCTAATCGTTAACAGTAACGTGCTCTCTTTGGAAGAACTCCTTACCGACAAGGAGCTGATCTCTCCATCCCGTTGCACAACTTCCTTCTCCGCATGACCATTGGCACTGCGTTAAAGGGAATCATTGGGACTGAGATCGAAGTCCAATGCATTATTGGAGCCCTATAAACAGGTTATTTGATGCAGATCTAAAAGTTTTAGAAAAGGAGAGAATAACACGGATGTTCTAGAAAATAATACCATTATCGATGAGCCTTTTATCAACAATGAAAACATTTTTCTTGTGTATTTTTAATTACAAAATATATGAGATAAAAATCAATTATATTATTAGATAAAACAACTATAGAGATGTTTCCATCTTTATTAGTTTTTTAGGTTTCTTTCTTTTTGAGTTTTAGATGTTGCCAAGAGAGTAGTGCATTTTTTCCTTGTTTTCCAGACGTTTCTTATTGGTGAGCCTTTCTTGATTTCCCAATTCCTCCATATTTAGAGTGGGAAGCGTTGCGATTTCATCCACCAAAGGAGGGAAATTGTGCTTCAATGGTTCTATTGTCAGCCATCGGTTATGCACTGGTGTATGTCCCTTCCGACCTGCAAGATATGATAAGTCATGAGTCACATTGGCACCCCTAACCTGTGACATTCTTCTTAGTGAGAGTTGCCAACTTGTCGCATGCTTGCCCATCAGAAGTGGTAAGCAGTGAGATGTTGGGATTATTCTTGCATAGAAACTAGCATGAATTTGAGAACAAACAAAAGTTTGTTTGTCTAACACAGAATCTTCCACAACAGGGCCCTTCAAATTTTTGAGAACAAGGCCCTTCATTCATTGCCATTTTTTAGTTGTTTTCCTATTGTTGGATACAGTATCCACACTCTGCCCAAAATTTGTTGACAATGGCTTTGCCCCAACTTGTGTGGCACTCTTGCGACTAGAACTTGAAATTGAGCTTTCATCCATTACTACGATTGATGGATTTCTTTGAATCCCATTATTACCACCAATGGATGTTGCATATATCTTTAAAACCTGCATATTTTTGTGTCTAGTCTGGCCTTTGATAACAACATGTTTCTTTGATGAGTCATATCCAATAGATGGTTTTCCAGCAAGGCAAAAGGATGGGGTGGTGGATAAGGAAGCAGTTGGAACAAGATTGATTTGGTGTTGAATAGAGCATTAGGGATGCAACACCATGGGTTTAGTGAAGATATTTGCAAATCTTGGCTATAATGGAGCCATGGCAAGGGGTATTTGGTTGGTGTTGTTTTCTCGCTTGACAAAGCAAACAAAACACAAAGGAATGTATTGGTTTATCTTGACTCTCTTAATGTCATATTTTCCAGTAAGAGGTTCGATTGATGTGAGGGTTGACGATGTGAGAACATAGGTGTGGCCCTCATGTTGCAAGTGGTATTTATGATCTTTAGCATGATAAACAACATCTTGGGTTTGTTGGTATGGAATGCCTAGTAACAATCGACAAAATCGAGAGGAGAAACATCACATACGATAGTATCTCTAAAAGGACCAATAGCATAGGTGATGGCACAATGTTGGGAGGCAGTAAGACGAGGGCCTTTGTTTTGAACCTAACTTAGCTGATATCGGTTAGGGTGTGGAGTGGTGGGAAGGCTAAGTCGGCGAACCAAGTCTTGTGCCACAAGATTATTTGGACTCCGATTGTCAAGGATAAGAGTCACCAACTCATGTTTGAATTGACAATTATGGGTAAATAGAACTGCAGCAGAGGTTTCAGCTTCACTAATAGTCATGAGGTTGAGAGAGGGGTCTACTTTGGTAGGATTTTTAAAAGAAACAACTGCAAGTGAGGTAGACGAATTTGGTTTCTTTACCCCTGTAAAAAGAGTCCTATTGGGGGGCATATTTTGAAGTACATGACAGTGTGATGAAACATGTAAGTTGGGCTTATGAAATGTACACTAGTGGGATGAGTGACAGGCCACATTAGATGGACTAGCACAAGATGGACCATTTTTGGTTTGAGAAGGTTGGGTTTGAGGATCCACTTTGCATTCTACAACCAAGCCCTGAATAAAGGCCTTATCTAAGGAAGTACTATCAAGCAAGTCAACTTTTCGACGAAAAAATATTAGTAGACGAGAATTAAATTTAATAATTAATACCTCTTCTGGGTCAGAGATATGGAGTTGAATGCGCAATATGCAGAAAACATCAAAGTATGCTTGCACTAATTGATTCAGTAGTTTTCGGAGTTACAACCATTTGGCAAGGAGATTCTGGAGATATCCCAGGGGCTAAAACTGTGCTTTTGAGGCTTGCAAGAAGTCATCCCATGATGTGATTTGTGTGGATCTGGTCTGAGCTTGGTCTCCGAGCTCAACAACAAAGGATATATTCTCGAGTTGAGTATCCCACTATGTTTGCGCTAGGCCCTCCAACTGTAGACTGACGATTTGAAACTTCATGTCCTATTCCATCGTGGGACATGTTTTGAAATAAGGTAGAGAGAATGCGAGCCAAGAATCGACGACCTCTCCATTCATTTGGCCCGAAAATTTGGGCAATTGAAAGCATGTATCCAACTACATTTGTCAAGGAGGGTGTGACGACCAAATAATTATGTAAATAAACTCTCTGTCTTTTTTTTTACCATTATAGGAAAAATGTAAAAAAAACAGAGATTATTACTTCTTTATCATGGTGAAAAACTTTGTGAATTCCAAACTGGAACTGAATTAATTGAATTACCTATGGTAATCTTGATAAGGGAGTCATTGTTTAATTTCTGCTGAATGGATTTTCTTTAAACACATATGTGTTAATATGTAAGAAACAGTTATCAAGAAAGGAAGAATAAACCCTAACTGTTTCTTTTCCCTATCCTTGGATAAAGAATGGAAAAAGGGAGACCCGGGCTGTTAAGGAACAGGCGGGGAAAAAGAAACAGAGGAGAAAGGGAAAGTGGTGCTTGCGTCTGCTGATGACCAGAGAGCACAGGCGCAGAAAGTGCGCGACATTTGTTGAGGCAGTGGCCTAGCAAGTGAAGCTTGGGGGGAGATTAGTCTGTATCGACTAATCTCGCGGTTGGGTGGAAAACAAGCACACAGGAGTGATTTCCTTAACACAGAAAAATCCTGACAACCTTCGAAGAACAGGTACGCATTGTTGTTATAATTTTAATTACAGAAGAATTGCCAAGTTTTACAGTATACATAACTGTGGTAGTTAATGAAGTAATTGTCATCATGGAGTCAATTTACTGTTCAGAGTGCCGAGTTAGATTTAATGCACAGTCTAAGTGTGTAGGGCGCTGGCGGTTAGTTGGCCAGATACCTGAATCTTAGCATTTAGATAATTAAAAGAAGGTTCATATATTCAGAACAGAGTTATAAAGAAAATTATTCACTTAGTCAGTAATCAGAACCTCGGGAAGTTTGGGTAGGCAGTTGCCGTACCTGGTCTTCCCTCAGGTATAGATCATGATTACACAATTATTGTAGCGTTAAACTGAAAGGTTTCTTATTCGGCGTAGAATATACAATGAACAAACTTCATAAAATAGCCAAAACCATACCAGGTTCGAGGCGAGACGAGAATGCTCCCTCAAAATCCACGACAAGATAAACTTCTCAGGAATTTTCACGGTAAATCCGTTTTCATGCTTTATTATCACCACAGAAGTATTGCAATGTACAGTACTACAGTAATACAAATAAATGATTAAAATCCGATATGGGTTATCTCAGCTATTAGGACAGAATCGCCATGAAAAGAAGGTCGGCATCTTATATGAATTTGAGAACAACTCATACAAATCCTAAGACATTTCATATAAAAACCATATCGGAATTGTTTACAATAAATTCGAAATATGGAAACCCCTGATGAGCAATCGAAATAACATCATTTCGAACACAGCCAGAAAGACATCGAATCAGTCATTTAAAGGAAAACTATTTCGGATTATATATATAATACCGAGACTAACACAAATACACTTAACAGATGGCCGACCATAAAAATCTACAGACATCCCTATATATTGATACAGTAAATATACATGTATAACCGAGAAGGGAATTTGTGGGTATTCATTCAGAATAATAATTTTCTATTGCAAGAAAAGATAGAAACAAACGGGAACCCTGAGAATGAAACCCTTACAGATTAAATCCTATATACTATTCCAGTAAGATAAAGTATGAAATATGTAAACCGAAAAGCTTATAAATACGCAGAGACGAGCTGCCGCGGCATGCATTACACTGTTCTTAAATACAAGAGAAAATATTTGTATAAATAACCAGTCTTCGTCATTAACTGTTCTAGGAAGCCGAATCGAATCCAGGGATTCGCGGCAATACCTCAGCTTTTACAATAAGAAAACCTACAATATTAAATTACAAAAAAAAAACAGCCTCATCCTCAGGAAAGAAGATCTAAGGGTGATAACCCATGGTTGGAAGCCGATAACAGTAACGGCCAGACCCATCATCGACAGAGAAGTCGAAGAATAAACAAACCATCCATGGAATCGCAATCCCTGGCCAGACAAAGGTAAAGTATTAAAACATTCGGCGTGGAAACGCAGTCACTTCTCTCTGAGGACAGAGGGCTTACCTCTTGTGATGACAGCGGGAGTAGCTTACGGAATGCACAGCCTCGCTACCTCACCAGGAACCGATTCCTATTTCCATCACACAAGCAAATCGATTAGAAGCCAAGTTTTCATCAAGAGTTATAACCAGAAGAAATAACAAGAAAGTAAATAGTAAATAGCACACGTTCACCTGATAAACGATGCGCGGACTGAGGACTGGTTCAGAAATTCATTGTTACCCAGATGCATTTGCAGGTTGAACGGCCGAAGCATCAGGCCAAGTTTTTCAGCGGCCGCGCGAATGGAAACCCGGAGCAGCCTCTCGGCGGAAGAAGCAAATGGAAGCCCTAGCCGAGACAGGGGAATAAAACCCCAATGAATATCAGGAAAGCGCGGGAATGAACCTCCGCCGTGGATCGCCATCGGCATCCCGAGGCCTGGACTAAACCCAAGGATAATCAATGCCAGAGCTATCCTCGCGAACCGTGGCAAGATCGATGGATAGCATTCTCAGAAAAGGGCCACCTGGCGTAGATCAAGATACACCTGGAACGCGGGTTATATCTTCCGTATGATCAAATCCGGATAGTGTAAGAGTCAATTAATACCATAGTCTAACATTGCAGATGGGGGGACGCGGGTTATTAAACACGCATTAAACATAGGTTTTGTAATTAATATATAATGCCAAAGTTTATGTCAAAACTTGGCTGAGGTAACGAATATATTCCATATACATAATAAATCAATTAAATTTTTTTTTTTTTACTGTGGAATATTTGATTATATTTTCGTTTATTCATATGGAGGGATATGACAGAGGGTGTCTTTGTTGTTGCAACGTAATTAGCTCTTGAATAACCATGGCTAAATCATGGAATGGTGAGTCCTCGGTTAGGGGTTCTCGACCGTGCGGCATGATTTTCATCCACTAAAGGAATTGAAAGGTATGACCTCAAGTGACAATTTGTGATGGTAATGTGAAGCAAGGAGGGCGCACTAAGAACGGTGTTGAATTGTTAAGCCACAAATCCGAAAAAAAATAAATCTTTGAACAAGTGGATGGCTTTCAAGATCTTATGCTCTAAGAGCAATTGATCTACATGCAGATCTAAAAAGATTCAGGAAAGGAGAAAATAACACAGATATTTTGGAAAACAATACCATCATCTTATTATGAGAGAGAGATGAACATTTTATAAACAATGAAAACATTCTCCTTATGCATTTTTAATTAAAAATATATGACAAAAAAATCAATTACATTATTAGATAAAATAAAGATGTTTCCTTATTTTTGAGTTTTAGAAGTTGCCAAGAAAATAGTGTGTTTTTTGCTTCTTGTCTAGATGTCTTTGATTGGTGAACACAATGGGACTACCTGCAAATGGATTCCAAACACCAAAACTCCAAATACTAGTTGAAACCTGATTGTATCTTTCTACACTATGGACATATAACTGAACAGTCCAGAATTAGTACAGGCATATGGGCGTATGGGTTAGCCTTTCTTGATTGCCCATTATTCTTCACGGTCAACCTGCACTTGCTACGGCCTGCAAAGAGCAGCAACGACATAATAATCACGAGAGCCTTTGTACTGCTCCGAATCATCAAAACCCAGGATTAGCGGATAAACAATATGATATCATATCTTAGAGAAGAGATTGTCAGTCAGTTGGGAAATGAAAACATCTGATAGTTGGAAAACTACGACTGAGAAATATGACAACGAATGCGAGTACTTATAAGAGGAATAGGAAGAGGGAATTCTTGACTCGCCGCCTTCTCCTGCTGCGTGCGTTTTGACTGCCCTATCGCAAAGACAAAATTCTGCTTTGAATCATGCGTAGAACGGAAAACCCAAGCTAAATGCACTGTTGATTGTTATGTTTTGGCCGGGACCCGAAAGGGAGGGAAACCGCACGAATTCCAGTGTTGATTGTTATGTTTTGGAGAGCAGGCCGGGACCGAAATGGAGAGGAACCGTACCGAGCAGACCGGCCGTTAGCCCAGTCGTTGCGCGAACTTTGGAATAAAGTCCGATGCCAATACGAGGGTATTGACCCGCTCGGAACCGTTTTCGCTCCCTTGGGTAATACGCACATGTATGTAAGAGCCGGTTAGGGCTGTGGCCACATACGGGACGGTGGCTGAACTTCTACCGTTCATTTTAACCGGTGAATGACAAAGTATTTTATAATCGCTTGTTTCTCACGATTCGACCTAAAAGGAAAAGGAGGAACTTGAATTTGAATGCCGGTTCCAATTCGAATCTAGAATGTAAAACTCGGTGATTCCTCTTCAAAACACGACATCCCCAGCACCATTTCACTTTTGGATTCAATGTCATTATTAGTCCCTCGCTGGGACTATTAGCGTTCGATACGCAGTCAACTGGCTATTAGTTGATGCGTTGACCGCAAATATGTGCCGGCTATTTACTACTTAACCAAAGTTTACCTGCGCAATTTCCTCGCAAAAAAATTTTAGCCAAAGTTTTTGTTTGGAGGTCTTATTGCCGGCCTCACGTCGCCCGATGTGCACTCAACTTGCGCTCAACTCAATTTATCCTAAGTTCGTTCTCCCTGCGCTCAACTTGCGTTAGCCTAAGTTTTTTATCCTAAGTTTTCTTTGCTGCCTGTTCGTTCAAGGTCGCCGTCTATGCTGCGGTAACTGAGTTCCGGCATGAACGCGTGTGGGGAATCCAAGATTTGCCGATGTACGAGATGCGACAGCATGAGAAGCAGCGCTCGTCCTCTTTTTTTTTTTTTCCCATTTGTATATGATCCTGAGAGCGGTGCTCAGATCCGCACGACCGGAAACAGGGTAAGTCGGACTGTAACAGTCCAGAATCCTCTCGGCCGAAGATTTCCTCTTAAATATGGAGTAATGATTAAGCGAGGTCCGAGGTCTGGAGAAAATTGATTTGAAGACTGCAGAGCGAGCTCAAATATGGAGTCGTGATTAAGTTTTCAGTTCGTATTAAGAGAATCCTTTGAATGGCGAGGGAGAAGGGAAGCATAGAGGAGTTTATCCGCGGAGGAGGAAAGGTTCGGAAGAGAGGATGCTCTTCATCGTCTTCGTCTTCTTCCATACTGCACAATGTGAAGCTGAAGCGAGCGATTATGGTGAGGAAACGAGGGGGATCGAGCACGCCTGTTCCGACATGGAAGATGTCATCCGAGACGCCGCCTGCCATGGTATCTTCCCCCCATCAGCCTTCCCTTGTTGGGGTTCAGGGTAATAGAGTTGTTGTTTCTACGAGGAAACTAGCCGCTACTCTATGGGAGCTTCAGGAAATTCCATCTTTGGCTGCAAAGGGGGATATGCACGATAAAAAGGTTAAGAAAAGCTCGAGGAACAATGAATATCACAAAGAAAAGAATACAAGCCGCGAGAGAATGCCATTGCAGTCTCATTATTTGCCTCCCCATTTGTCTCGTCCATCGCACAGTCCAAGCTTTTTTTCTGTTTGTTGTTGAAGATAGGGTCAGTCCGAGTATTTTGAACAAAATTTTCGTTCCTTTGATCTAAATGTGAGCAATTGAGAGGCGAACGACTTTGCGCCTGATTTATAACAAAAATCTGGCAGAGTTTGAGTAATCTCCGGCATTTTTGAAAGAGTATGATGGCAGAGAGTGAGCCTTTCAATACGTTGTCCTTAACCTTTTTGTTGCACGGAATACATAAGAGGTGACTCTATCCAGTTGATAAGGTTCGCCCGGGAAGGTTTTGGCGAGTGCGCAGTCTTTTGAAGCGTGGTGAACAGTGCGAGGCTTCATTTGCAGTGCGGCATTGAGGCAGAGTACCACTAATCTGAAGCCATTGCTGTGAAATTGAGATTTAACATATCTCGGCGGTCTGAACTCTGCAGTCTTCGGGTGAACTATGCGGTCTTCAGGTGAAGTCGGCGGTCTTCGAGTGAACTCTGATTGGACCTGCGTTAACCCTGTCTGTGGTGAAATCTCAGCGGCACGGGAGGGTTGAGAGCACTCCACGAATTTTATTGTAAACATATGCATTGTGCTTCTTGGGGAGACCTAAAACATTGACTTCAATCTCTCGGTGCACCGGTTCTTCCGTCTCCTTACAGAGAATGGATGGATTCAGGTTTTGAGAAAATGGTAGAAGCTTCCCTAGATTGCATGCAGAAATTGATAGCATAAGGGGGTGAGGCTGATGCGATCGGTACCCCTGAGAGCAAGCTTCTATTTCAACTCATGGAATCGGTCTGCAAGTGCCACGATTTGTTGTAGCTGACCTCATGGAGCCCCCAGAGAAATCGATTTGTTGCAACTCGATGGTTCTTAATTATAGCCTGGAATTTGCACCCCCGGGCAGGGACTACCGCTACGGCAGTAGCTCCCTCGTTAAATATTACAACTTGTTTAATTGATTCCGACCACAACATTGACTTAAAAAATAAATGCTCCATTTTATCAACTCACCTTACGGGAAAATGGAGAATCTTTTATTGGTTTAATTGTTTCTGAACTTTTTATACTTTTAAATTAAAATTGGTGAAATCATGATCGAAATTGATTAATATATTGGTAATGTGAGTAATGTTTTAAATGTGAATTTTTAGAATATTTTTGCAATATTTTGCTTGAATTTTTTGAAATAAATTATGGTGAAATTTTGATTTGTATGGTTTAAAGTTTTCTTATTGTATATATGAGTTTAACATTTTCATAGACTTCTACTTGCTGGTGGAGAATTCACTTATCAAACTTATTATTTTAATAAATCCTACTAAATTTTAGACAAATTTATTATTTTTTTATTT